>JANRGW010031591.1:0-34475 GCA_024733675.1 Psilopsiagon aymara | reverse complement strand
CATTCTTTTGATTCTCCTCCCCATTCCCCCCCCCCCCCTTGGAGTAGGGGTGAAGAAAGAGTGGGGAGTGAGTGAGTGGACTACGTGATTTATGGCTTGAACCACGACAGACATGGATGCCAAAGGGAAGTCACTGCATTTCTGTGTCTAGTCAGCACCACTGATAGAAACATAGGAAGCAGCAGTGGGAACTGGGTGTACTTAAAACCTTGATCAGTTGAGGGTTTGTTTAGTTTCTGTTTTCCAAAACCATGACCCACACTTGGCTTTGAAATTGCATCTGGATCTCAGTTTTGTGTAATTTCATCACTTCTTAATGGTGCCAACCTTGTGTTTTCACAACCTGCATTGTGGAGTTTGGCACTGATATCAAAACCCCAATTCTAGAGATAGCTTGCAAGAATGGCTTTCAGTAATGTTAACCAAAATGATTCTTACAGTAGCAAAGAGTTGTTTTTAAGCCAAATTTATCTTTGAGGCTCAGAGATTTCAAAGCATATAAGACAATGACATCTAGTTATCACAGCCAATAACTCTCCACAAAATACAAAGTCAAATAGTTACTAATGATTCCAAGCTGGATTTTCTTCCTAATTTAAAAGTAGGAAAATTACTCTTCATTTTGCAGCCTACCCTCTTAAATCCTATTAATTAGTCATTTTATGTTTATTTTACAGTTCTATATAAACACTACTGCTTTATGCTTTTCATGACCTTTTTGCAGTTTCCATATTTTCATGCTTTTTACAATTATAAGCTTTCCTTTCTGGCATTTCCTTCTGCTTCCAGACATAAACTCCTATTACCAATGCTAATGAATCTTTCTTCTTCCACTGACACCACGTAGAGCTAGTGAATTCCTTTACAGAGGGCCATCCCAAGACCTATGAATCACCTCTTTTCCCCTATTTTAAGGAAGGTTTACTGGTTATGTGGTCTTGCCTTCTGCCTCAACCCTCTGCATAACATTTGGATCCACACTTAAAGTGTGTGCAAAAAGGATTGCAGGCCACTTAGCTATGAGAGGTCTCTGAAAGAATGACTATGCTATGGACTGATCAATGGCAGGGACATGAGGTCAGGGCAGGGCCCTGATCATCCCTAATTTTCACTTAAGACTGCTTCAGCAAGCTTTCTCCTGGGCTGTGCCTTGGTGCAGTAGTGTCAGCTCTTCATTCCAAGAATCATGCCTAAATGCTTCGGGATATACCCTGCCTGCTTTCCCCTTCCTGCTCTGAAGCACCAGTTAGGTGGCCATCACAATGCTTCGAACATCTGAAATTAAAAAGCATATACAAAAAGGCATTTGTATTTTTTGTCCATAGGGGACCCACAGGACCGTTATGCTGTCAGTCCATTTCAGAGTAAGTGAGCCCTAAGTAGGGCAGACACAAGTCTGAATTCCTGACCCTTTTACTCAGCAACATAGATATAGCCTACAAACTGCACAACTCAGCGCTGAAGCTTGGATACCTGAATCATTAAGAGGTAAGATTTTTTTTCTGTAGCTTGTGAGAAAATAATTTTTTTCCTTTCACTATTTTTTCCAAATAGAAATGCTCCCTATCTATGTACATAGTACTCTCCTACTCCAAACACTTGATTTCCATTACTCTAACAGATTGTGTTTTTCTCTACTCTGCTGAGCTTCTGCCTTATCAGGCTTCAGCGCAGGTTATTAGTCTCTAATGAATTTTATAGGTATTCTGGAGTTTGTTTCTAATATGCTGCAAAGATTCTGATAAGTTCTTTAAACATTACCCATCCTAAAGAGTGACTCTCCAGAGGTGAAACCACTTCTCAGGGTTGTTAGGTTGTTTAATGCCCACATACTTATTTCTTAAAGGTCAATAAAAGCAAGCTGGCTGGCTTGTAAATAAGTTACATAATTGCACCCATTATTTAAAACCTGATGCAATGGTGATGGAAGATGGAATATGATGAAAAAGTTCTTTCAGTGAAGATATTCTAAGAACAATCATAAGCGCATTCATCTGCACATATATAAAATAGTAACTACTCTCTTTTTTCAGAGAGATTTTCACTTCCTTGTGTTACATGCTTGTGTTACATGTGTTACAAAATGGACTGAAGCAGTCAAACAATCCAAATGACAATAGGTGATTTTTCCTATGTATTTTTTTTTAGAACAATCTACATTGAAGTGGAGCAGCACCACTTATTTTTGACCCTATCCAAGAAGCTCTCTCTGTGCTCTGTGACCTTTTTATGCTCTGAAACTTGAAGCTGTGAGTTGGAGGATCTTAGCTGAGAAAGGAAAAGTTTTTCAGATTTTGTTGTAGTGAGACATCTAGCTGCTTTTGTGTGCTAGTATCAGTGTGAAGCAGAAAGAAAATGGCTGCATCCAAAGCTGCCAGTTTCAGATGCAATTAGGAATAATTATATTTTTATTTCTCAGTAAGAGTAAACTGAATGATCACAACCCCGTTGTGGGCACTTTCAGTCTAATACATGCCTAAAGTCAAATGCACAGGTTCCAGCAGAAAGTAATCAGATTATTCTCTTCCTTAAAAGTTAAGTGCTTTTCTGGAGCAGGATCTGTATAAGAGGAAAAGGGCCAAGTCTACCCAGCTGCAAGCCTAGCGAGCTTACGCCAGGTTTGTATCTGCTCCAGGAAAGATAAATGGCTTCACATCCATGATTTATAGGACTATAAATATGAAGAACACTGCTGATATCATATTGGAGTGCTCAGGCCTTCATCAGGTAGCATTTCTACTGACTATGAGATGAGTGGCTTTTCAAGGACTACAGGACTGAGCTGTTACAGCCTATTTTAGAGTTTTCTCCTCAAAACCCCATACATTCCAGTTACCATCAGCTTTCCCATTGACAGTTTTTAGCTTATCTTAGCAGTGCTCTTTTCTTACATGGTATGACCGTACCAGCTTTAGAGTTCAAAAGACTGAGTACTGTCTACTGTGTTATCCACAGGAGTCTTTGCACTGGACCCTTTATTGAGATTGCTAAGGGCTAAATTTTGGCCTGACCTACTCAGTTGCTGTGCTCATAACAGAAGCATGGCACCTGGAGGGAAAGACAGACAGAAGAGTGGCAAAAAGGCATGTAAATATTTTGAGCTCATTCATGGTCTGAAGTTACTTAATCTTAATGAGTTAATGACTGTTTTGGTTTCAGCTCTTGGCATGCTCAAACTGTGCCTCTAAAAGAGAGGTCAAAAACCTAGGCATTACTTCTTCATTATAAGAATGAAGTTTTAAAAATTCCAGGGCTTTTATTCTGAAATCTATTATGCATTCTTTATTTTGGCAGGTCTGAAATAAACCAGCAAACATACTAATGAAGACAAGAACTGTCCTGAAGAAATACCTCCTATTAGTTAATAAGCAGACACAGTGGCCTGGATTAGGAAGAAACATGACAACATTGTTGAAAAAGAAGATGTGTATCCTAAGTGAAGCCAATGGTTCACAGAAGCCAGGACTGCGTAACCTGCTGCTGCGCATCAGGATTCCAGCAGAGGAAATGAACGTTACACATGCTGAGAACAATAATACACCAGGGTGAGATAAATTTACCTCTTAACTTCATTTTATCTTGGAAATTTTGAAGTAGCGTTTCTGTACTGAGAGAGATGCCAGAAGATCAGCTGCCCAATGCAACGCTGCCTTCCAAATGGAAAGATGACTGTCAGCTCCTGGTTCACTAACTTTTATCTTTCCTGATAAATGAACGTTAAGTGGTCAGTTGTTGACAAAAGCCTTCTTTTTAATTGGATATGTGAACTGGACCTTACATAACCTGGCAATGTACTATCATCCCTGGACCTTGTCACCTAGATAAAACCATCTTGGCCTCCTCAGGAATGTGGGTGTTCAGTGCCTACATTTTTGCTATTTGGAGGGGAAGATCACAAGCATATATGCTAAGATATAAAGAGAGAAAATATTCTAAAGTTTTGTTACAGTAGAAATTTGCCCCAAATAGATTAAAACTTAAACAGGTGAAGCTTAGATTGGATATAAGGAGGAAGTTCTTTACTGTGAGGGTGGTGAGGCACTGGAATGGGTTGCCCAGGGAAGTTGTGAATGCTCCATCCCTGGCAGTGTCCAAGGCCAGGTTGGACACAGCCTTGGGTGGTATGGTTTAGTGAGAGGTGTCCCTGCCCATGGCAGGGGGTTTGGAACTAGCTGATCTTAAGGTCCTTTCCAGCTCTAATTATTCTATGATTCTATGATAACTGAGGAATTCATATTTGAACTCAACTAGATAAAGTTGCATATCTGCCACATTGTCCCATTGGAACTGGCTTGTCCATAGATCTGGAGGAAGATCTGACTAAGCACACCAAGAGGTGTTTGCAAGAAACCAGGGGAACACCAAGAAGCCCCTTAGCTGAGGAACACATCTGTCATTCAATCTCTCCATGGGCCTTCTGGGAAAAAGAAGTTCAAGATGTCACTAAAGAAACTGTACCAACAGCTGCCCAATCTTTCTTCACTCATGTAGTAGAAGGAACTTGCCAGCATTGTGTCTTTTTTGAACAGATCTCCAAGATACACTCTAAGAGAATGTCAGCTGCTGTGAAAGCTACAGTTCATGAACTGCATATTTTTCCTTCCTTTTTGTTTTGTCTTCTGGATTTCTTTTTAGCTGTTGATTTATCTCTAGCTGAGAAATCTCCCAGTTTTTCTAAATACTTTAATTTTTGTTGTGGAATTGCTGCAGGTCTGTATGAGGGTCAGTCAAATTCCCCATCACAACAGATAATACTGCAGACACTCCTCTGTCAGACTCTGAATAGCTTCAGCTGTTCCCTGCAGAGATGCCAGTTCCAACCTAGTCCTAATTCCTCACCATCACCCCACTGCTACCAGTCCTCAGTCCTACACAGGAGGTGGCAGGCTGTCCAGTGAACTATTCTCTCCCAGAACTACTTAGGATGGGCAAAATAAAACTGGTAGATTCACATATATGTCATTGCTAACTTAGTCCATTTCATGGGAAGCACCCACAAAAGATGGGTCACCAGAAGACCTGAAAGAAGCATACCATCTAACAGAAGAATAGTAATGAGCAGCAGGAGGACAGCAAGGGCAGATCTCATCTCCTTCAACACAGCTGGAATTGGCAAGGACCTATGTCCAGGGAGGAACTGTGCCTGTGTTTTGTAACAATCTTAAGTATTCAGTAGAGTAAGGGATAGCTCAGCCTGCCCCTCACTCAAAGCATGCTGTTACCTTCTCATGCCTCAGAATGATGCTCTTGGGATCCTTGGTCCCCTATCTGTAACATATACTTCACAAGAAAGACTGAAATAGGACCTGATTTATGGTTTGTGTTAACAATACATGGGGCTCTGAAAAGACAGGTTTTGGGAAAGAAAAGATACCCAACTCTGCTCATCAGGAGTGCTCTCTTGGTGTCTGTTGTGTAATACCACTGCTTGATGAGGTTTCAGGAGGCAAAATCATCATAACCAGAACAGAGTTCAAAGAAAGGAAGATGATAATTGGCCTAGTCTTGATTTGATAGCTGTATTGCTTAATTCCTAATTTATTTTGATGTTAGTTTTAATAGCTCAGACTGAGTGATAGTCTGGGGCTTCTTTGCAGGGTGTTGATGGATTTAAGTTGTTGGGGTTTTCTTTTTGTTCTTTTTATCTATTTTGTTATGCTTCAGTTTGTTTAACTAACATAATAAAGTTATTAATAAAGTTAAATAATTTTTGTCATTGAACAAAATAATCCATAATCTTTAAAGAACAGAGTAGCTATCATCCAGCCAACTTAAAAGCCTATATTTAAATCTTACTTCGTAACCTCTTTTAAATCACATGTTCTTACATGTTCTGTTTCTTTAAAGTTGTTTCCTTTGAAACTTTCCTTTTATGCTTTCATGCAGGAAACACGATAAACTTGTTTATTTTATTTGTCAGTTTTGTGTTTCTGAATTTCTTCATCAAATCTGTTATCTTTCTTAAGTATCCAATTCTTGCTCAAGTTATGTGCAGAGAGAGGAATGGTTTTACTGCTGTACTTGCAGTTCTGGAAAGCATGACAAGAAAGGAGCAAGCAGAGGCGCTGACTTCTGAGAACTACAGGAAAAAAAAAGATATTAAATGGGCACTTTATTTTGGAGACTATCCTGCAGGATGAGAAGGCTGAATATTTTTAGGATCATGGGATAATTCAGGTTGGAACAGTCTGCCAGAGGTCAAATGGTTCAACTTCTCTCCAGTGATGCATCACAGTCAAATACTTGCTTATCACTTACTTCTTTTCCTGGCCTTTTGTTTTCTTAGTTAACTCTACCTTCTATTGCTTTTTAATTTGAAATGGCTTTTGCTATTCATTATTATTTGCATAACAGGAAAACATTTGATTTATCAGTGAATTGGAAGCAGCTCATTAAAAATAATAAGTCTGTAGGCTTGAGATCTGCTGAAATAGAGCAATAAGACTAACTTTTTAAAATGTGTTTGTGAAGGGGACCCTAAAATATGTGGAAGGCTCTCTCTACTCCAGCAGTGTGGAGCTTTGCAAATTCTTCTGCATTCATGGAGTGGAGGATGGTGGTAGGACATGCACAGTATCAAGGCCAGCTGAAGAAGAGCAACAACAGCTTTTCACAGCTCCAGTTTGAAGGGGAGGGAAGGCTGGAAATCCCCAGGCTCTCTTCAAGTAGAAAGAGTTAGGTTAAGAAGTAGTAGATGATAACTGGTTGAGAAATATGCAGTTTCTGAATGTTTTTATTGTGCCATCATTCTTTAGCAATGAATCTGTCCACTTACTGCCCTGAAGAGGGAAGACATTTTGTGCTATGGAAATGCTGGTAGAGTTATTCACAATTTTTGTTCTCTGGAAAAGACAGAAACTGCTATATATAGAATTAAAAAAAAAAAAAAAAAAAAAGAATCAGCCTTATTTGCTAATGCCTGTTTTTCACCAAGCATCCATGACTTTTATTTTCCAAGGTTTCCTGCTATTTTTTCTTCTGCTGTACTACCTCTGCTGAGCTTTCACAGCTGAATACCAAGTTGTCTCCGTTTTCATGAAAATAGCAGGGAACAGGTATAAATGTAGTGTAAATGAATTTCCTGAGCTCACTATTGACCAATGCTAGGATGAAATCTCCCAGCATGCTTGGGCAGTCCACAGGCAGATGAAAGGCACCAGAAGTGTTCAACAATATACACTGCCCTCATCTAGCTAGTGAAGCAAGGATGTCAAGCAGAACTGGGCAAACTGCACTCCCATCATTTTATTTTGTATTGTGCAGTTCAGCCTTGGTATTTCTGTTTATGTGGCCACCAGCCAAAAAGTGTTTAAAAAGCCTTTTCAGACAGTAGCAAGTTAAAATATTCCCTTCCTTCACTGAACTTGGGGGTCTAAGCAGACTCACCCTTTCTTAGATGGCAGAAGTCTGGGATTGGGACTGCCCATTACCGTAGTGCTTGCACAGTTAATATCATAAATATATATTCATTAATGCCTAGAAATCTAAACACAGATCTGAGCCTGAATTTAATAATGATTGTAACAGAATTTTAATTGTCATTAATCACGAGTATTTCTTTCTACCATAAGTTTTCTTTCCCATGCAAAACATACATACATGTGGATGCATTTCTAAGGAGTTCGGAACTATTCAAAACAAAAGTTATTTTGAGGGTTAGGAAATAGCTTTCTTGCATCTGCCAAGTGATTTTGGAATAACTCTTCACATGATGGAGTAGAGGGAAAAATGGAGATAAAAACATCAATCCTTCAGTTCAAGCAAGCAAGCAACCAAACAAGTTTTTCATCTTCCCATGCTTCTGCGACCAGACCCTTCTTTATTTTCAATTCTGAAGCTGGGCAGAGTTGCTCCAGCCACATTTTCTTGACTGTGTCCCTTCTCAGGCTAGACAAAAAAAAGGCAGGCATACCTTCTCCTAGATTTTCCCCTCTTTCACCTTCAGCAGGTTTGAAAGAGAGAAGGAACATGTTCAGTGATGGGCATGTGGAAAAGTTATTAGTCACACTTAGATAAGCTTATAAATGCACAAAGTAGCTCTCAGGGCCAGACATAGGGTTGAGGTGAAACACCTGAGCCTCATCCAAAACTAGGGACCTTCAGTGGTTTAAGTCGGATAACACGATGCATCCCGTCTGAGGCCTCGGTGCCAGGATTCATTTCCACAGTCTGTAAAGATCCTGGCTTATATTTAGGATATTATAAAATGTTTATAAAAAGCTGAAATATGTGAGCACTGGTTAACAGTGAAATGCAAGTGTCCCTTTGATTTATTTTGTGCTTGCTTTGTATTTTAAAACAAGAGAAAGGGATCTTTTTCTTTACCTTCAGCACACTTTGTTCTTTCACCAACAGGATGAGTAGCTATAAAATTGTTAACAGGAGCAATTGAGAGATGGGAATCCTTAGAATGGGCATGGCCATCCACGCTGAATGCCTGCTGTCCCCAGCCTTGCACAGTATGAATGTTGCATGCAGATGCCAAGTTTTTATAAGCCTTGATGCTGCTTTAACTTAATATTTTGGACTAAAGTGGGGGTACAACAACAACCAAAGCAACCAATCTCTCTTCCTTTACTTTTCTTCTTCCTTTGAAAAGGAATAGGTATTTCTGAGAGAAGAAAGGATAAAACTTGTTCTTTGCAGTGCTTACCTGAGGCCATGACAGCACACTGGGACTCCCCCAGAATACTATTTTCATCTTAAAGCATCTGAAATTATAAAAGACTGGACGTCAATAGTTTCAATTAATACTATTACAATATAAAATTGTTGAAAGTCAAAGTCATGCCTTCTGTAAGTCTTTTGCTTTCCAGATATTATTATGTAACTTGAACACAAACACACACACACACACACAAATTATAATTTTGCTGACTTTTTGACTTATCTCCCAAAATTACCCTTTTCCCCAAGACATCAGATTATACTTTCTGGAGGTGGATAGGGCGTGATATATTTAGGATGGTTAAGCTGAGCCATTCTATGGACTGGTTAATTTTGAAATCTGTATTTAGGCAGTCAGAGAAATAGTTTTTTGAAAATACTCTCTTTCCCCCTCCCCAAACTTGGCAGGAAAATCAAGCTCTGGGATAAAGTTTATCAGTGTAGAGTTTACAATGTTTTTTGAAGGAAAAAGGGAAGAAGAGGAAGGAGAAAGAGTATGGGACTGAAAGAAAAACAAGCAACCAAGCCTTTTAAAACTGCTAGAGTGTAAGATGAATGGTCACTGCTTCTTGGTCAAGCAAACCAGCCTTCTCTACTCCTTGATATCAGGGTACATAGCTTATGGCAAAATTAACTCCTTTGCCATTAATTGGAAGCAGGTTACTTGGATGTTGCTGTAAAGCAGAAGATCAGGAAGAAGAGACATTCTGCAAGCATGGAGGAACATTCACATAGGGTTTGTCCAGCAGAGAAATCTCACCAAGTCCCTGATACTGTCAGGCCGGGGAAATACTATGCTGCAGGAAGCCAGCTGTGTGGCATTTTATGTTATCAAAATCAGTTCCCACATGTGAATGTGACCTATGGCAGACAGAGCCTTGTCAGAAATTGTAGGGACAGGCAATGTGGATTTTCACTCAGGCCCACTGTGCCGCTTACAGTGAAGCACACCTAGCACTAGCAGCTGCAGGCTATTTTAAAAAGTATCTGACAAGTTTCTTTCACTCCCTGACAGTCTGAGCTATACCAAACACTTCCTCTGTCCTTCCCCTAGCTCCACAATCCTTTGTAACTCCTGATCAAAAAATAGACATGCACCAAATGAAGCTCCTTTCCTCCCCTCAATGTGCAGGCATCCCACCCTAATTAATTAACCCAACAGTGGCTTCATCTCTAAAAAGCCGTGACTTCCCACACTTTATCCCCCTCATTCAGCTTAAAGACGTCAGCACATTCCTGACCTCATCGCTTGTTAACTCCCTTTTCCTGACGGCCACTGCATCCTCTTTCACTGGCCTTCTCTGATTTGTTATGACTTGAACACTCATGCAAAAAGTCTTCAAAACTGTTTATATGCTTGATTGCTACAACGGCACATGAAGATCTCTGACACTGTGGTTTAGCACTGCTTCTGTATCCAGAATCAAAGGCCTTTCAGAACTTCTCTGGCTGTGCTGCCACGCTGCTAATCTTGCAAACACCTGGTAAGGAGTAGCAAAGCTTGAGTGAGAGCAAGACCTCTGCTGTTTTGTGTTTGATTAGCAAAGGTTAATCCTTTGGCAAAGTGCCAGAGGATTTAATGAAGGTGGCAACATCATCATTGTACAAAAACATCAAGTGGAAAATATTCTTCAGCAGATATTAAAAAAAAAAGAAAAAATTGCAATGTAGCAGCATGATACTACATTCAGCTGTGCTACCAAACTCTAGTAATTATGATACTTAAAAGAAAAATAAATATGGAACTTACTTAATTCTTTATTCATCTTTTAGAATAATAGAGGAAGTGTTTCAAGAATTAAAGGGTTCTCCAGAGATCTTCTGCAACACTCCCCTGCTTAAGTACATACTTGGTTCAATCTGCTTCGTTCCAGACACTTGTTCAACAAGGCCTTAAAAACCACCACTGATGAGAATCACCCAGTCTTCTTTTGCCAGAATTCTCTCCTTTTCTTGAAATAGATTGCAAAATGGTTAGCTTTGCATTCAGTAGAGAGACTTTAAGCTGTTTGCTCCAAGAAGCTAATGCAGAGGTAGAAAGAGAACAGCAATAGCTGTTCGGAGAAGAAATCTGGAGGACAGGAAGCTAGAAAACTCTAAACTCATCAAACATTGAAAAATCAAGGTAATAGCATTCTACAAAATGTCAGGCGTATCTAGGCTGGAAATCCAGAGGAAACACTCAAATGTCCAGCTGTTCACTTGACCTCTTTGATTAAAAGTACTTAGGTGTGATCAGACAATAACAAGCATTCCCATAAGATTTCTTTTAGCAATTTTCACATTCAATTACAATAAAAAACACTTCACCTGAAGTAACCCAAACTAAATTACCTGAATTCAGGTATATTTTAAAGTAAAAAACTAATTCTTGATCATTTTCTCACTATGCAAAAATATTCTAATAATTTCTTCAACTGGTATATCTAAACATGTTGTGCTCTGACTTAATGTATACATGGCATTATTCTAGCTAGTAGTTTCATCTATTCCCAGGAAAATTTGAAGTCAGCATTTGTTTCCAAATCAATAACCTTGACTTAACACAGCTATTCAGCTCCATAATCATTGAAAGCTGTACCTCATTTTCTCTTCTTACAGAGCTAATTAAAATCAATTGAATAGATGACATTTTAAAGCTTTTGCTGGAGCTTATGTTTAATAGATATTTTAGTGCATGATCTGTTCCTGTCCAGACCAAATGGTGCACACTGCTCCAGTGCTTTTCATCACTTTCTGTGTCTGAAGGACTCCTTCACACAGCATCACCCACTGTATTTCTCGTCCCTCAATATTTATTGCGATTTTGTAGCTATTTATCGTATAGATGTCACCAGATTAAGTTGATACTTTATTAACTTTTCTTTCTGCTACGAGATCTCTAGGCTGCTGGGGTTGGGGGGACAAACTGACTCTGAATAGGATCACCTCAAGCCATTCCCTTTCTTTCCTTTGAGCCTTAGTTTCTGCCAAGGGCTGGATTGGAAGGAGGAAGAAACACATATGGGAAATCTAGCAGTCCTGCTGCTGGTTGCTAGGAAGCCTGCAGACAGCTGTAAATTCAAGCAGCCTCTGTGCTACATTTTACAGCCAATGTTCCTTTGAACAAGTTAAAATCCAAAGATGAGAAGGTGCTGCTCACTTTGGGCTGTGAAGAAAGGGGCATCACACAGCTTTAACCCAAAGATCCTGAGCAATTTCTTTTTTCTCTTTGTTCTAGACAAGAGATTGACAGGCCAAAACTGTGAGGTCTGACTGGTCAAAAATTTACACTTTTCAACCCGAAAGTCCCTCTGTTTCTAGCATCTGCTATGACATTTCTTAGAAATGATTGCACTCATGGTGCCACCAATTGTTACAGGAACTAGGACTGCGGGAACAGGTCAGCAGCTGCCATGTAGTTTTGGGAAAGCTTCTCAAATGGAAAAGGTATGTCCAGACTGAGGTCCACATCTCGCTCCTGAACACTAGTTGTCAGGTGTTGAACATGGATCAATTTTGATTACACTCCAGGCAGCCAAGGCATTTACACCTCCAGCCACCTCTTTTGAGCTGCTGGAACATTCAATTTTGTATGGAGAAAGAGCAGTTGCTAAAACCTTATTTTCATGTGATACTGCAGACAGGACCAGTCAGAAAGCACTTCACATTCGTAGAAAGAAAATGGAACACATGCCCACAAAATGCTTATTACACTCTAGGTAGATTTTACCCTATGAATAGTCCTTCACATTTGTATTTCCTTCTGCATCCTTTGAAACCAGCACTAAAGCTTCTAACTAAGTTGCATACTATTTGTAACCTATTGTGTGCTTTCTGTCAGAAACAACTGGACTCAACACTAAGAAAAGCTTTCAACGTATCTGTAACTAACACATTTGTTAGGAAGAAAAAGATGAGTTTGACTGCCGATGGTCAGTATGTTGCCTCTTCATTGTAAGACGTAACAATAACATAAACCAGTCCTGTTTAAACTCTTGTTTATAAAATTTAAGTAGCATTACATTTTTTTGAATATCTGGCCTAGAAAAAGCATTAAAGTAGCTTTCATACAACTCATAATGCCAAAAAATAAATGCAATTCTGCACATTCTTTCCTGAGAGCATCCACAAATGGCGTGCAAGGCATACACATTGGCTGGAGGCCATGAGCAAAAGCATTGTGTTAAAACTTTGTATGACATCAAGCCAAAAAACTACTTAGCATTTGTATCAGATCTCAACTGAATTATGAATTAAATAACCAAATCAAAACAAAAAGCATAAAGCACACTATATCATACAACTTTGGTAATATACACATGCGCGTAAGTGATGTGGATCTGTGGTGACTGATATAACCTCAGTGTGTGTGTGTGTGCAGTGAGGAAAATAATACTTGAAGGACTGTATCCAGAATACAGCATGCGCCCTTTGCCAGTGAGTGGATGATATTCCAGATGGGCTCCCTCTGGTGTTGAGAAGATAATGTATTTCCCCCTTATTTCTTTGAGTCCATCAATAAGGGTGTTAAGAAGTGCCAGAAGTAATCATGGTGCTATTATGGCAGAACCCCTTATTTCACATAGAGCTTTACTGATGAGATAGGATAGCTTTTCTATTACCTCTCAACCAGTGTTCATGAATACTATATATGGCATATGGACATATACACACACATATACAAGCGTGCACTTTATGCGCTTCATTATACTCAGCTTTCCATGCATGGGTAGACCACTTCTAACTTTGAGAGACATCAAAAGCCATATTGTGAAACTTGTCACCCACAAGTTAGCAACTATTTAACTATTCACAGTTAAAGATGAGAAACTGAATGCCCAGAGACAAGTCTCACAATAGCCAGGATCTAATTCTCCAGCACATGAATCATTTTTATAATGCCTTTTAACTCAAATCATGCCAAGAGTCTAAGACCTGTGCACCTGTGGAAGTCCAGCCTAAGAATCATGTGTGGCATCCCAGAAAATGGGAGAATTCACAATTATTTATTTAACTGCTAGATTCTTGATTTTTAAAAGGTAGGACTCAGCATTATTTAGGAGCACTGTGGCACAGGCAATGGGTGGAATTTTCTTGCCATGAACAGTAAGTAGGCACTTTAACCCTAATATTCCACTTTATTTATCTCCCATTTACCACCTTCTCCTACACCTAAAGCAGTAGTCCTGGAGACTACTTCCTCCTGCACTGCACAACTATCATTCATTGTGAGAGTGCAAGTGCACTCCTTTCCATTATTACCCAGCTGGTAAGTGCTTAACTTTGTCACCTGAATGCCTTTTTGACATAAGCCTGTTTGGTTTTTGATGTAATCCCTTCCTTGGAAAAACACCCCCTCCCTTTTTGTCCTGAGATGCCAGGAGGTGACCCCAGCCAGCTTGCTGGAAGAGTGTGACCTCCTTACAGTCACAGCACCGTTCTTCCAGGACAAAGTTCGCAGCAGAGACAGGAAACTTTTTGCAGAATGAAACGGAAGGGAGGAGACAAGAAACACATATCTCTAGTGGCTGCTCACAGACGTTTACTGACAGCAGAGTACTAAGAAAACCAGCCTGAGCTCTCAGCCAAAGACAGAGTATGTCCTCGTGGTCCCAGACCTCTTCTCCCAGCATGCCCACTGTCCCCTTCCCTCCTCTCAGTCCCTGGAAGCCCTCCCTCTTAATTTCATTCCTCTGTTCCAGCCCATGGCTCACTCATTGCCACCCACACGCTGGCTCCTGCCTCCTCCATCCTCACACCCTGCACTGTTATGTGTTAGCAACACAACTCTTGCGCCAGATCCCAGGCCTGGTAAAAGCAGGAGCAAAATTCACAACCACTCTAGTGGCCTTCCTGGACCAGGTCCTGAATGCACAAAAGCAAAGCTGGTGTTAATTTTCCGTTCCCTCAGACAGTGCTGTTAGAGTTGGCACATTCTTCTTTGACTGGTGAAACAAGAAGCAGGGGGCAGGAGCTGGGGGAGCAGGCGAAGAACAGAAAGCATACGTAAAAGGAGGAATGATTGCACACATGTGCTGTGAATTCTTCTGCTCAGATTAATGTTTTCCTGTGAATTTAATTGGCTGCCTTCTGGTTTCGGCCAGATGACCAGTTACACTTCAGGACAGCTATAAAGTTGAATATAAATGAAATATTTGGACAAAGGGAGCCAATGTCTGTGAGCTATTCCAGAAAATTATTAAATAAACAAAAAACACTGGAACTTCTAACTGCAGAGCATAGTAACTATTATTGTTCATTCACATGTAGTACTAATTTCTACTGCATGAACCTGACTGACAAAAAATCCCAAATTATCCTATTGTAACTTCAAAATGGAAGTTGTCCTTGCATCCCCATTACATGGGTAGCAACACACCACTTCTCAATGAATAATCTAGCATCATTAGCTAGAACATCTACAGTGTTTCATTGAAAATTAGCTAAACTTAAATTTGCTTCTTATTTAAATGCCCTCCAACCCCATCAGCAACCTGTCATCAAGTGGCACTGAAAGTAAAAATCTGTGCTGGTGATTACAGTGGTGGGACTTGATCCCCAAAGGTGACAGTAGACTTTTTATTGCTGTCTTCAGTTGGCTGTTCATGTAGTTCTTTTCACTAGTCTATCTGGTGGATTGGCTCCTGTGTAGCCAGTTTATCTTCATGGAAGTGTCAGCATGATCCACCTATGGGCCAGGTTCTCTCCTTCCCACCCCACATCTGCGCTGATCTTGAATAGCTACTGAGAATTCATCATCCACAAAGGAAAACTCCCAGTTGGCATCAACCCAGCACAGCTCCCTCTTAAGCCAGCTACTCCCCTTGCTCTGCGTGGGAGAGCACAGGGTGTTTTCTTATGCCTTGCCAATTCTTCACTGGCTTGTGGCATAAACCACTAGGGAAAACTTTCCTGATCCAGCTCACAGTTTGTCCTGGCCTCATGAGCATGTTTAACAGGACTAAGCAACACAAGAGAGCAATGCAGCAAGAATTCAATCCTATGTTTTTAAGTGTCTCTTCCTGTCTGGGGACAAACTATGCATGGGAGAAAGAGGTCTGAATGCCTACCTCTGCATCTGTTACAAATCCTATCTATGTTGCACATTAGGTCCCCAGAGGTCTAGTGACCAGGGCAAGGCAACTGATCCCTGACAGTTCCTTTTGTCCTCACCCTGGCCCTGCCAAGACTGGGGTTTTTATCAGGAAAACAGACTAGGAGAAAAAGTATTGCCATAACAGATATATAGCTATGTTTCACCATTTAAATACTCTCACTATTGCTTATCACCCAGTCTTTTGAAAACCTGTCTTCAATTTTCAGACCCACCTTTCCCGCTGGAAGGTGCACCAGTCCTTGTAGCAGAAAACAGTTTTGGAATCAAGCACACATGCTTTGTTCTTTTTCCTGTTCGTTGATCTTTGATTCTTTTTTTTCAGATTTGTCAAGATCTTCCCATCCAAAGACTCTTAAAGAATTAAGTCTCTAGAACTACTGAGGAAACTTCTTAATTCCAATTCAGTTTCTGTTACAAGAATGGCACACTGCAGGCTCAAAACTCTCTGGTCTTTCATTCATGTCATCTGAGGACAGAAGGAAAAGAGCCTTCCCACAGAGGAAATTAGCCAGCTCAGTCTTTGCGCAGTGGAGAGCTAGAAAAATCTCAGATTTGTCAGATTAGAGGAAAAAAAGGCAGAATATTTGTCATACATTATCAAATTTGTCAATATTATCAAATTGGATAAGGCTCAGGGGAGAAGTTACTGGTGTACGACATGCTGGCAGTAGCCAAATCCATAGCTGAGGGGCAGAGGCCAGGGAGCATAATGATAACTAGGCAATGAAAATATATGTAACAGAAAGTAAAAATATTAAATGTAATCAGATCAGAAAGCATCATCTGAAGTAAATGTGCTTCAGTGCCAATGGATGTTCTCCTGCAAAGGGAAAAACTATATAATAACACCAGGGAGAACAATTAATAAAGCAAATTGTGGATGCTAGGCTGTCCTTTGTCATCTCAAACTATTTGCCATTTTTTTATGCTTCTCTGGGTCACGACAATATTTGACAGAGCATCCTCAAGAAAGTGGCCATCGCATCACAGAAATATCTTGTAATATCATGATAGCATACTTCAGAAACAGATCTAAAATCCATTTATCAACTGTAATTCATAAGTTTGTAGCACCAGAAAGTATGGTAACATGAATTCTCTTTGGCCTCTCATACATACTGATTTCTCTTTGCAAATAAAATATTTTGGTTCAATATAGTTGACAACAATGGCAAATGTGATTCTTCTGCAGTTCAGGGTATCAGGCCATTTCTCATTTAAAAATTTACCCAGGGATCCTTAGAAGCATCCAATGGGAGTTATGTTTCCACAGGTATAGGAATATTATATGCCCATAATTCAAATGGAGCAAACAAAACCACTTGCATTTGGAATGATAAGAAATTATAATCTATTTCTCAGAAAACCTTTATGTAACTCTGTTCAGAACACATTTCTGCTCAGGAGGCAAGCTGACTGAAAATATATCTAAGTGATATATATGTGCCTAATCACCGCCCCTTTCTCTGAGCTGACCCTTAATGGAAATCTAGGGTTACAAAGGAGCAGCAAGGACAAGAGCCAGCGGCTGGGAATTGAAGCTCATCAAATCTAAACTAAAGTATGATGGAAATTTTCTAACAAACAGATGGGGTAACTGACCATAAGAACAGTTTGTAGAGAGTTGTGATGAATTCTCTCCATCACTCGCAATTCCTAATTCAGGACTGGATGTTTTTCCATTAGATAGACCAAACAAGAATTAAGTCAGAGAAAGCTAATGGCTTGGGTTGTAGCAAAGGTCAGACAAGAGGATACCAAAGGCCTTTCTCGGCTTTATAATCTTTGAGTCTCCTAAATAAAAAGTTCAGGGTTTGCAAATTGCAGCATAAATCCTATTCTATTTCAGGCTGCTTTCAAACTGAGGCAATGAAAGAAGAGGGAAAATAAACAGATGCTGCAAGACAAGATCATCTGAGTGACGAACAGAAAACCCTGTCCATGCATCAAGTGTGGCAGAAGATCTTCCCAGGGGTCTATCTTATCAATGATCTGGTTTACTTTGGCCTATATGTCAGTGGCAGAAAAAGAAAATAGCCCAAATCCCGATAACTATATAGGAGTGATTGCATCATACAGTGATAATGAATTTCAATAGCTCTATTAGAAGGGCAGTATGGACTGAAATATCCCCTTCTCATGGATGATGGCTTTTCTGGGTTGTCCCTTACCTAACGGGAGAGTGTTTTTCCAGAGCACAAATTCTTTAAAGGCAGAGGTGCTAAGAGATTCCTTCTTTTCTTGATAAGGTTACCTCCTTTGTCATTCCAAGTCAATGGCTGAACTCCAAACCAGACCTAGGAAACAGTCTGATTCTTTTTACAAAAAAGCAAGAAAAGAAACATCTTTCTCTGTTGTTTTGAAAGCAGGCGCTATGACAAATCTGGTTGGGAGCACAGCCACCCAAACAGTTGACTCATCACAGCGGAGCAGAACATGAACTCCAGCACTGCAGGGTGGAGGATGGGAAGGAGAGGCAAAGAGGGTGGGAGGATCTCTTTAAGTGGGTCTACCACCACAGAGTTTGGTTTGTTTAAAAGCCATGTCTGGGGTTGCAAGATGTACTGTGCTATAAGTATTCTTTTAGAGAAGGGCTCATTTTAGATTCTTGTGGAGCCTTAGAAGCTGATGGCTCATGGCCTGTTTCATTTATCAGTGTTTTCTTGTCATAAATTTCCCATCATGCATTTTCTGAATGAGAAGGACTTGCTCACAAATGTTAAAAAGGTCAGGAGAAGACATGGATGTTTTGCCCAACTCTCCAACAATCCCTGCTATACTGCCTCTTCTGTTCCCATCTCCACACCACCAGCAAGCACAGTGAGGAACGTGACTTTTATGGGGATGTTTGGGAGGGAAATCCTTGAATTTTTCTGAATGCCTTTTAAGTACGTGCTAGAAGACCAGAAGGAAGAAGGAAATGGAATTTTACACTACTTGGAACTGCATTTTCAGGATCCTTTTCACTATTTCAACCCAAGCATAGTGTGTTCCTTAAGCAGTGAAGACATTTAGTAGACTGGCACCACAAACAGGATGGGCATATGTCTAAAGGTCTAGTAAAAATCAAAATAAATTCATTTTATTACAACAGAGAGTTTTGCATGAGAAAACCCTAAAGAAATTCAGGTTGCAAGCTGTGTCTTTCTGTCAGATACTGTATAAAATTACTATAAGAGTTCTCATCTAGACAAGCTAATACAGAATGGATGGGACAGAAAGACACAGGATGAAAAAAACCCTATTCTTACACTCACACTGAGAGGGTAAACTCATGTTTAACACAAGCTATATATGACTTACTTGTGATCACATTGCAAATGTCTGGGCATTAGGATCTGAATCTGTATTCCTTAAATGCCAACATAGTGCCAGAACCACAACACTAATATTCATCAAACTTTCCAGGAAGAGTAGATTGAACTCATTACATTTTTAATGCAAAAATGACAAATTACCACCTACTATTGGCACCAAACCTTCAGACATGTCTACTTGAAGTTTGAGTTCACAATCAAACACTTGAAATATTGCCACAGTCTTTGGTGGGAGTAAACACAAGCATATAGTTTTGTACACTGTGTCTAATGGTGCCCTTTCTCTTAGGTGCCAGAAGAAGGATTAAAATCACCTATCAGACAACTAGTCAATTATTCAGTCTTTCCCGTTTCCCAAAGGGGGTTTATTCCATGCTGTAAAATATGAGGTTAGATTCCCATTATCATGATCTTCATTTGCATGGTTACAGATGTTGCTGATGGTCATAAAATTATCTAGCTCTTCTAAGAGTCCAGCTACAATATATTATCTTGATAACCACTTATGGCAGAGAACTCCACAGATTAGCTAAATGTTGGGAAAAGTGGGGATTTCTTTTTATAGGGACAAAATTTACTACCTTTTAATTTTATTGGGCAGGGGTATACCTCTCACAGTTCAGATTACATGGAAAGGTATGTCTCATTTCTCTGCTGGATCAAAAATAGTTTTAGAAACCATAAAGTCAGATTGATACTTATCAGATCAAAAACTGCAGTCATTTGCCAAAGCACAAACCAGAATGAAACTTACAGCTCCTCACATGCTTTTGGCCTCCTGGAATGGGTTTGTGTCTGACAAAACAGTCCCCCATCCCACTCCCCCTCGCCACCACCCCTCCCACCGCCTCCAACCTTTTGCTTGTCAGCACTAAGCTCTGTCCAATCATTCACCTTTTCAGAAGTGATTTATTTTCAGGATAACCTAATAATGTCAAAATCAACACTGTTATGCTCTATCACCCACCAGGATGAGCCAGACAGGGACGGGGGCAACTGTGTTGATTCAGTTCGCCTTGCACTTTTTACCTGATGGGCTGATGAATTGTACAACCAACAACTTAGGAATCACTTGGTCAGTTTATCATAAACAACTCCCTTCTACTCCTTCACACTTCCTAATAACATGGCTCTACAGCAGCTGCAGCACTGTTCCCTACCTCCTTTTTCATAGGTAATCGTTTTTTTTTCATGCATCTCCATCACTGCTGGCAAGGCCTTATACGAGCTGATTAATGTTTTTTGCCACTGAAGAAATTAGGCAGAATTTGTCAGATTGTTTGTTTGTCTTCCAAAGGTTTTGTTAACAAAAATGAAAGCTCTCTTGGCAAATTCTTCTTTCTCATCTTACAGGGGGCCAATCGAGTCTCAACTCCAAGATGTGCAAACTGGGAGTTTTAACTCCCGGAGAGGTGTTTGGGGAAAATCAAGAACTTGCAGAGACATGACACTTTCTCTTCTCCCGTTTTCTTCTTTGGAAGGGATACTTTCTACCACTGGCACAATTTCCATCCATCTCTACCACATGCATTACCTGGCTGATGCTGGCAGGACTTAACTCGAGGCTATTTACTTCTCTTGTTTGGCCAGTGCCCACCCAGTTGTTGAGGGGTGAGCTGCAGCACAAATGATGCAGCTTGTGCTCCCTTTGCTCATCTCCTAATTCGAACATGGCACACATAGTAAAACCGGACTCTCTCCCTGCTCACAGCTTTGCTAAAACCAGGCAGGACTCTGCACAAAGATACACATTGTTTTTAAAAAAAAATGGAACTGCAGCTGAAAGAGGGCTGGGCTGGGATAACCTGTTAATGTTGCACTCATTTATAGTCATACGAGCAAAATCTCATGAACTCTTGCTCCATAATAGTATTAATACCTTCTCCGGTGCAACATCAATTCACACAGTGACAAGAGGGTCCTTAAGGCTGCATGGGGTTTGCGTCCATAAGGGCTTGCAGCTCCTGGAGAACATGGAGATCTCTGCTCTGTTTTAAGTAGGAGTCAGCAGATGGCCTGGGATAATCTAATTTGTGAAAGGAATATATTTCATTTACATTTTGCTCTCAGAAAAAGCAAGAGCACAGTAAACAACATCTTATCTATACCCATATATTCAGCTCAATTCCATGGAGTTTTGCCATTGACTCAACTGGAACAAGATCAGTCCTTAATCATTAAAAAACCACATTTTTACTCTTGTTCTTTTGCACTTTCTGCAATATATTATCTTGGTATGGAAGAGATGTTTTAAAGAAGTGAACAAGCATTCCAGCATATTCTGCAGGATTTTGGATGACAAATTTCTAGTGCAATAAATTGCGCACTCTATATCAAAGCCTCACATGCAGCCATTTTGTAAAAATGTATTTTATGGGTTCCTTTTTTAAGTACTAGACAAAAAAAATAATATTTGTTTCCTGATATTCTCAGTATATTATTTTTTATTTAAAAGACTGAAAAGAGGAAAAAGTCACCTATTCTATTTGTTTCCTTCATGAGAAAAAATTTTAAAGACAAAGTTTCTTAAACAAAATTCAGCTGCAATCCAGTTGTAGGGACCTGAAATGAATCCTTGTTATTTTATCCTTGCACTTAGTTTCATTAAACCTACCTAAAAGGTAGGATTATTTGGTTTAGATAAGTAAATAATCCTTACTGTTTTCTTCAATTATCATCCTGGGGGTCTTGCCCATATTATGTGTTGTAAGACTAAATGAGGAAATGAGCATGAAAAATGTCATTAAAAGAGTGCCTACTTTCAGTCCTTTTTGAAGAACTCCTTCTCATGTATCCTATTTGATCATTAACAAAGCTCATTAGCAAGTACATTATATTGCAATACATTCATATAAAACAATAAAAACAAAAGTAAAGGATAAAATGTCAAAATAAGAAGTTCCTGTCTAAATTCCAAGCACTGCTCCACTTCTTATTGCCAACATGATTCCCTAAACAAGTGATGAGGAACCACCACAAATGAAATGTTTCTGACTTTATATTTGCACATGATACTGAAGACTGCTTTTAAATTAACTGGTTTGCCTAGGACTGGATCTTGATGCGCTCACACCATACTACTGAAAGATGCTTCTTAACTTTATCAGGTCTTTGTATTAAGTATTATCCTATCTGGAAAGATGTCACCAATCAGGCCATCGTGAACACTTTGGTTTGGGTTAAATTACTCTCCTTCTCTCTGCTGAACTGTGAGCATAGGCGTCTGCCCAGAAGCCTGTTAACCTGCCATAAATTATCGGATGGGGCTACCACAATGGGATGAGGAGGCTGAGGAAATGTGTGGGTTAGCAATCACCAAGCCTATTAAAGTGCTCTGAAATCCCACCCTTCGGATTCACAATTTCTCATGTTTGGGCTTGGCCAAGAGGCAGGTTGGTGAAGCAAGAGGATCTGTGGGGGTGCGAAAAGGAATGACCCTGGAAACAAAATATTGGTTTTAGATCACAGGGTATCTGTTACAGGAGAATTTCCTCTGGCGCCAGCAGGTATTTGAGTAGGCATCTAGATGGATCCCAAAGGGGGGAAGGAAATGGAGATGAAAGTTTTTAGAGGGGATCAAGATGTTAAACCTTATAACTGTTTGAATGACCCACAATGGCTAACCTGCAAGGTTTTATCAGTGTGGTGATTTTGAAGGAAGGGTGTTAGGGTTGATTTCTGTTGGGTTTTTTTCTTTTTTTTTTCCTTTTTGTGTGCTGGTGGGGAGTTCCAGCCAAAAAGTGCAGAAGTGCATTGGTAAAGGATGCAAAATCTGTTCCCGATCACTGATGTGAAAAATCATCTTATGCATAGCAACCTCCTTTTCTCTGCACTGGACACGCTGATCATACAGCTTATCCCGAGAGCTCTTTGCTGCATCTCCAGAGGTTTTTAAAGCGCTGTTAGTGGTATTGGAAACTGAAATCACAAAATATCACAGGCTGGATTGATAGAGTTTTATTCTGGAAACAAATTTGGCACTTATTTGTTCCCCTCAAGCTTGGGAAAGAAAATCTTCCTTGGGGGTCTGACGGCTGATTCATTAAATCTGAGCTGTCTGCTGAAGTGCTCAGTAAAAGTGACTCTGATTTATTTGGATTTGTCACTATAAAGGTCTCTGGAGGCAGCTATTTATCCTATGGGATTCTTGACAAATTGGCCAAGTGGTCTGGGCAGTCCAGAGGAAGGATGGTCTTCTCTGACCTCTCATGGCCAGAGAACAGGTAATCACTCCTCTGGTCACAAATATGCACAGAAACCACATCATTGCCAAGACTTCTCTACCCACCCAGAAGCTGGTCATCTCTTTCTTAGACAGGGACTCAAATCTACATTTGATCTCAATGAAAGGCAAGTCTGAGATGAAAGTATAGCCTATAGCTATAGGAATAGGCAGGTAATGAAGAGCAGATCATGGGATGGATTTATAGTGATGAGAGTATGTCCTGCAGAACTGGAGCCTGGTAAAGGTGTTTTTCCTGCTGCAGTCTGAATTAATAAAATATTAGACTGTAATGCTGTAGGGTCAGTTTGGATCCTAACTTTATCAGCATATTTTAACTCCCAGCAATGAGCACTAGTCAGGCATCCTTCTAACTGCAAAAGAAAAGAGATTTAGCAAGACAAAAAGAGGAGGAGGTAATCTGCTGCCGTTTTCTTATGATCCCACTTGTGTGACTTTCCCTGTGCTGTAGTGTATAAGGTGGTGTAGTGCCTAGTGTCAGTTCTTTCGTTTAATTATCCGCTAGCCTGGCTGAGAGTTGTATAAACACATTACAGTCACTTGCAAGTAATAGATACTGCAACTGCATCCACCTTTCCATTTAACTCTTTCTATCTGTACTGCCTTTTGTGCTCTTCTGAATTTTATCAAGCAGTTCAATAATGGGCACTTTGGCCCAGTTTCTTCAGAGCTGACTTCAGCTACTGATCCATTTATAGCTGTCACAATGAAATAAGCACCTTCAGGGCATAACTAAGGCCCTTTGTGATCTACATTGCCTCTCAGATGCAGCTGGAATAAATTCAGGATGCTATGCCCAGAAGTGTTGCTCCAGATGACTGGAATGGAGGTGATAAATAAAATGCAACTAAAAAAATGGAAATGCAAGAAGAATCTGGAAGAATGGCAGCCTGCCTTGGAGTTACCTTGCTGTTACTTAGGGATTTTTATCTCTTGGCAAAGTGTTCTCCTCCCCATTCACACCTATGAGGTGATGGAGAGGTTTGGAGACGTCAGTAGAGTAGTGCAGGCCTGAATTTTTCAAACTAAAGGAATCCAAGTTCTGTGGCAGCTGAAAGAAAGTATATGGAGGAAATAAACACAGCATGAGTGGGAATTGTGCAGCTGTGACTGTCGTTTTCAAGGGATGCACATGGATGAACTGTTCTCAGCCTGCCTACCAGTGGAGGATTCAGGGCCTGAATGAATCATTCCAGATAGACTGTGTTCAGCATAAAACCAGCGTGAAAGTAGCTAAAGTTCATATTGCAATCTCAGAAAGAAACACCAAAGACTTTTAAAAGGCACTAGGGGTGGGGGTAAGTCCTGGAAAGGTAACATCAGTGGTCTCTTTACTCAGCTTGGTGGTTGGATGACTTCAACCTGGGGGTTTTGCCTGGCAATCTGTCTTGCTAAAAGTCAGGGTAAGATAAACTGTACTCTGTCTCTGATTTCTGCAAGAAAGAAAACAATTGAAAGACTGATCATTCATCACTGAGCCACCCTCCCCCCTCTTCAACACCTTGTATAGTGTTGTACATCCTGGAGCCGTTCAGCTTTCCTCATCCATTTCTTAAAAGTAAAGCAAAATATTCAAGTAGCAAGATTTGTATTTTACAACTTTCCTGTAATAAAAATAGTTCAGAATTGGAAGGGACAAGTGAATAAAGAAATTACTTGGCTATTGATATAGTTGCTATATTCGACACTTGTACCACCACATACCACTTATGTTAAAGTTTAGTATTAAAGGACCCCCTTTTTTAACTCTGTCTCTACAGCTGCGCTCATAAATACATTTACCTATTAATAAAAATTTGCATTAATTTCTGTGTATTGAGGAACTCAAACTCAGCTCAGGTGTAGCTTACAAATGTGTGCTTTTACCATTTAGCTGTCGAAAGCAGATACTATTTGAGGGTTTTAGCAGCTTGAATTGAATCAGCTATTTAAATTGTTGAGAAACAACCCCAAATGTAACAAGCTACAAAAATCATAAATCTGCTGTGAGACTAGCAGACTGAAAGGGGGAAGGGTGCCATACAAAGATGGGAAACAAAAGCATCCAGGGTATGTACTGCCACAGGAAAAAGCAGGACCTCAGGGGAGAAGAAACAGCTAGTCTTTCTCTGATGAGCTGAGTGTCTTTTATGCTACCAGGGAAGCAAGTGAAGCTGTATTCCTCCTTTACAAATCCAGCTTCATGCTGCTTGTTGTACAAAGTACACTGCTTCAGGTGCTGAGCCTGCCTGGCTGCTTCCCACAGCTCTAAGAAGAGATGCTTCAGAACACACTATCCTGCACATGACTACCACAAAGGTAAGTACCAAGGGAGCCTTAGAGAACAGCAAGGTGGAGCATGGGAACTCAAAAAAGAAGACACTGAAAGGAGGTGGATCTAAAATCTGACTTCTCTGCAGCCCCATTGCACCCTGAGAGTCTGCTTTAGCTTGTGGTTCAAGGAAGTAAGACCCTTCATGGAAGAGACAATTAGTTACAAAAAGGCATAAAGAAGCCTAGTAATGGATTTTAACTCTCCTAAGGGAATCCTGTGTTTTTACTGAGGAAGGATTACAGGAAACCAAAGTAACACTTTATTTTTCTTCACAGAGAGCTTGGGGACTTTGGAGTAATTTAGTCGATAGTGATTTGCTACTTGTGCTATAGTGTTACCAATAACAGTACTCATGGTCTGTTTATTAAACTTTTGGCTTGTCACTCACCACTAACAGGATCAAAACTCATTGTTTTTCTTCCTATAAAGCAACTTTTCTATCTTTCAGAATTACTAAAAGGTTGAGGGATGAGTGCTTTCATGTAAAATCAGTCAGGCAAGTATCCATTTTGTAAGACATGCAAGCATAAATATGTGCCAATGTAAACATCAGGTATCTGAGTGAAAAATGTTAATTGGCATTTCAAGAAATGGGGAGACATCACAAAGGTATTTTAGGCTTTCAACATATTTGTAGAATTCTAACATCAATCACTTTCTTGCAACTAGCTATCACGTTATTTATCTTAGCTACCCTTGGTATCCATTACTATAGTGCCTAAGCCCCTCATAACATTTCCGTAGTGCAGGGAAGAATTCTCATCCCTTTTTTACCACTGAGGAACTGGAAAAGAAAGGATACCCCTTTTCTGGCCACCTAAAAAATCAGAGCAGACTTTCTACGTGTAGCATAGCAGAAAATTAACTCATATACTCCAGGTATTAAGTTAGCAGCTTAATAACAGAAAAGCCTGGTTTGCACTTCATTAATTTGCACCATAATTTGTAGAAGCAAGGCTGTGTTACACATATCTCTTGAGCCACTAGCTAAAGGACTAATGCCACTGACACTTAGAAACACAGAAACAACACAAGGTTTGCATCCAGAAAGGGCTCTGGCAACACACTGCCAATGACAGGTGAAAGACTACAGTGAGCCAGGGATGGGGAGGAGAAAAAGAAAGATGACTTGGTGCATTGCTATGGGTGCTGCATCAGGTAGTTCCTACAGGCTTTCACTGAAATTGCTTGGTCTTCAGGACAGAACATGGCTCATCAAAATGAAAATCCCTCAGCTAGCCACAAAATTTTTCCTTACTCTTTTAAATCAGGAGGTTCTAGGTAATATATTTCTCTTCACACCATGATCAGCCATCATCCCATCTAATCTTAAAACATAATCAGGTACATATCTGAGTCCCACACCATTCTTTCCAAGAAACAGGATGCTATATTGGATTGATATCTTGGAACAGAGATCTTGCCAGCAGTTCTTAAAAACTTGGTCTTTCTGCTTTGGATGGACTCAGAACAGCTATTAGGCGCTGGTTTCTGTTTCCCTTCACTGAACTGCATTAGCATGAACGGCCTGCTAGTCCTGGCTAGCAGAAGTTCTGATGGCTCATCTCTCTGTTTACCTCCTTTAACAAGCTTCCCTTGTGGGTCAGTCATACTCCCAGTTAAGAACGAAATACTAGGTAGTCTGGCATCACCCTGGATCTGTACACACAAAGGAAAAGAGACAAGCATGGGAGGGAAAGAGAGCAAGACTGCCTTCATAGTCTGTGCTTGGGGCTTTTTCTACCCTCTCTTCTGTACATTCAGTTCTTCAGTCCTTTCTCAGTCTCATGGGACTGCACTACAACACACATTTATGGTTTTTATGTGTTATCCCTTAGTTTGTTTTTAAAGCTGTTTATTTCCTCCAAATTACTTAAATAGACTTTTATTACGTGCTTTTGCCATACCACTTTCTAAAACAATACCATTTTCTATACGCAGTATGAACTACGATATGCACCATAAAACCAGAGGACTGCACTGTGGCAAAGTGCCATGACCCCACTTTGGGGATGTTCCAGAAGCTCTGGGAGTCACAGTTTGGGAGGCACGTATAAGGCCTGCCAGAGTCAAAAGAAATGCACAATGACTGTGGTCTTTCTATGTCACTTGAGTAGGATGTGTAATTGGAATTCTCCATTGACTTGCCAGCTAAAGTTTCCATTTAAGACTCATCCACAACATATACTATCTTCAGCCAGCTACCATGTTAGGTGAATCCCTACATACAATTACACGAATGTATAGCTGAATATTATCAGTCTGCTGTTTTATTTTACTAGGTTTTATTTTACCAGTATTTTACTAGTATTTTCAGACTGACTATTACCTATGTACAGCCTCTCCTTTTGATGTCACTGCAGTTAGGCATGTGTACTTAAAGATTTAATGGGGCCGCCTATCAGAGCAGGTAAAATACAAAACCTCCATGACAAATGGCAGTGCAGGGAGTCCAATGGCACAAACTGAGGCCAACTCAATCTGTAATAGCATAAAGGAGTCCACAAAGAGATTGGGTCGCAGCACATGATGTTTCATTTGGATTGGAACAGAGGACGTAGACCAGCCTACTGAATTGGGTGATGGGTGCTGTGGGAACCTGACTTTCAGAAGCTGTAAGCACTTCAAGTGAATAGGAATCTCAGAAAATCTCTGTCTACATGCACACATATCATGCCATTAACCATAGAAGTAATAAAAGCTCACCAATATAGTTGACATTCTTCTGCCACTCCCCTACAAAGTGGTGCTCTTTTCCAAATTTTCCTCTGAAGCAAAAATCTTTTCTTTTCCAAAACTTTATTTAATGTGCTAATTATTGGAAGGCAAAAGAGAACTTATTTCTTATCGACAAATTTCATCATGTCTTAAAGCCACAAAAATGCAAAGGATTAGCCAACAAAGGAACAGCGCAGAAAGAGATATTCAAAATAAAACAGTTATGTCTGCACTTGAATCCTTCAGTGATAATTTTGCATAAGATATATAGGCTTTTTGCATATTTCTCTTTTGACCACTTCATAGAAGAGTCTGCAGTTTACAGTGTCAGCTATTTAGCAATATTTCAGAGATGCATTCTGGAAGCAGTGGATAGCAATAGTGCCTGTGTGATAGAGGAGGAGAGTATCTTTCCTCACTGACTGTGAGCCTCCTTTTGTATAGGAATAAATGTACATTATAAAACAAACATGACTCAGCCACTTAGGTTTGCTTCCTACAAGCATTCAGCAAAAGAAGATCCCCTTACATTTCTTTGAAAAGTTAACTGAATCTTGGGCTTAGTGCTCATGTCAAGGATTAGCTCCCTTGTTTCTGCTTTGATAACTTCTACAGCTTATATGCTTCTTGTTTCTGGTGTACTCAGCTTGTAGCTGACATATCCTTCGCAAGACATTGCTCAACACAGCAGCAGTACCAGAAACCCTCATCCGAGATCTGGTATAGGAGGGAGAAGTGAGTCACACTAGGATTTGATTCATCGTTCCTGATTAGGACACTGACCTTGTTGTCAGTATCTCTCTTGGTGTTAGGATACCTAATCATGACTTTGTCTCTACAGAGGCAGCTTTCACCATTCTTATTCATGCAGTCTGGTTTACTCTGTGAACAGCCCTGCTGGGTTTTGTGAAGCTATGCAAAGGAAAAGGTACCAGATGGCATAACTCAGAGTGGTAGAAGACATCTAGTTATTACATGTACAGGTACTCCCTGAGGTAGACAAGAGCACTACTTACATGTGCCACAGATTTTGTCACCGATGTGACAAAAAGGGTTAAAACATAAAATCTGGAATTAAATAGTTTTATTTTCATAAAATATTTTTTCAAAGAATTCTTTTTTGGAACTCCATTTCCTAGATTTTCTATGTTTTGGGGTTTGTGATATTTCAGGGTTTAAAGTCACATGAAATGGAATTGTGGCTGCAGTATAACTTCATACACAAATTTCTTGAAACCGCAGTTTATTTCCTGTTAATTTTTCAAATCTGTAATCAGTAAGACTGAATATTTTCCATTCTAAGTTTTGGCAAAACCTTCATATATTTCCAAATGAGAATAGAAGTAAATATTGCTAGGTTTTTACCCCACAATGAACTATTCTAGAGAACAGATTCTGAAAAACCTCTGATTTCTCTAGGCTTTGAAGCAGGACATTGGGAGTTCTCAGGGAAAGGTAATAATGCTGATAACACATACCTGTTTTGGAGAATATAGGCCTCTTGGACCAGTTCTCCAGAGCAGCCTTTTTACTGTCTTGGCAATGGCATTATTTTTACTCTCTGTGCTTTCTGCTATTTATCATAATGTCTTTTACTTTTCAAACCATAAGTATGACCAGAAACAGATACACAGCAATGGAAAGGAACAGTGGGAGGGTTTCAGTGCCCTGGCCCTTCCGAAAAGCTATCCCACTCTTACAAACTTTGATCTATTTCCTCAGCATTGTTCATCCCCTAGAATATACAAGACAGAATCCTATGACAAAAATATCACAGGATTATTATATTAGATGCTATGTTATGTTATGTTACATTACGCTACATTACGTTATGCTATGCTATGTTATATCATTAGTATTACTTGCATATAGTAGTATATTACTAGAATTATTTCATTCCAGGTTTATAAAATATGCTTCTGAAGTCCCTCCACCATTTTACTTAGTTCCCAGGTGATACCAAGAGTGAACAGGAGAAATCTCAGCACAAACAGATTTATTTCTTTTTAATTGCAATTTGAAAACACTAATCTGGCTGTACGTTTATTCCTGATCATTCTCAAACCTGATGGAACACGACTCATGATCAGCTGTCTGCCTGTGGGTGACTTCCTTGGTTACTCTCCAAATGCAGGAAAACACCTGTATTATACTTGGGTGAAGAGTTTTAAAATCAGTTACTAATTGTGTTTTCCTCAGCTATGGGTGATCTGAGGTTTATCTTGGGTGACAATTGTTGTATTGAAAGTGATGCCTTGATGACACAGAACATTAAAGACAAAACAAAAGCAATCCATGCCATGAAATAGGCATCATGAGACACTTGCAGAAATCTTGGCCTGAGGTTCCAAAGCTTTTCTCAAACTACTGTGTTATTCCAGCCCAGGGGAGAGAAGGTCGGAGACATAAAATGTGGGTCTTTTTTTTCAAGGGGAAAACCTGTAGCCTGCCACAGACCAGCATAAGCCCATGCATGACATGTCCCCCATCTGACACCCTTCAGACCAGGCAATCCTGAATCTGACTCCAGCATGCCTGGGATGTCCTAAACGACCTTATGGCTTAGTGGATCTCAGTTAGAGGTAAAAGCGAGATGCACTTTCCTGTGCAGCCAGAGCCGTGCAGAGGACTAAGTGAACTACAGGGAAATCCACAGATTTGTATTGACATTCCCCATGTCAGTATTTCAACTTCCTCCTTAAAACATGAATGAAGTGAATGTACTGGAAAGGCCAAAAGGACTTTAGCTCCATCTGTCTTTCCCAGACGGTTATTGACCCAGTGTCTGATCTGTGGTCCCAGTCATTTAACTGGAGAAGTAAGTGGCCATCACCATGGTGGCTGCAGCCATCCTAGCTTTACAATTCCCACAGCTTTACCCTTCCCACAGCACTGAGCTGGTCTCCACCTCGTTGGTCTCTACCCCAAACCAGGGTTACAATTCAGAATGAGAGTCAGAAGGACTGGGAAAGGCAATGGAGGTGAGGGGAGAAGGGCTGAAACTGGGAGCTAGATTAAGGGTATAGGCCATGGGCTTGCCACCAGGGACATAAGGAGCAAGAAGGTTAGAAAAGGAGAGATTCAACTTGTGTAACAAACAGATAAAGAACCAAGAGTTACTTGAAGATGAAAGGATGCATTCTTTTTAGGTCTGCTCATGCTGGCCCCTTTGGAGAGGAAAAAAGAAGATTATGTTGTTAAAAGAGTGTCTAATAGTCTGTATGCATAAAGGACTCAAAGTACATTATGGTACATGTATGTGCATACATGTGTATACGCTGTACACACAAAATAATCTCCACAAAATGAATACAAAAATGTGTCCTGCATCTCCACCAAATTGTGTATTTTGTACTAGATCAATTTTACTGTCTCTGAGGACTCAAAATATATAAGTCAGTAAATGCTACAAATGTGTGGCAATAGCAAAAGCTCATAACACACATGTATGCATTCCTTGATTTTCAGAATGCACATGTAGCAGCATACTAAGGACATTTTCATTCCTTCTGCTTTTTACCCTAAATTTAGAAATTATTGAAGTGAAGTAAAAATAAGTAATAGAAAGGACGTGAGTATACACCTATTTTGTTGTTTTGTTCTTCCAGGAGCTTCTGATGCTGAAATTTTGATGGGATTTTGTGCTCTCTGGTCATTCAAGCGTAGAGACACGAGCAACTTCAACTTGGTTTTCCATCATCCTTCCTCAAGTAACAGTCCTGTAGCTCATTTCTAACATCAATCACTTGGACTATAAATCTCTGCAATGGATATGGCCATTTAAATCTCCACCTGCACAAACAGCAATTAGGCCTAGAAAACAAGGAGGCTCATAAATCTCCATGCTAGTAATTAGTAATATTTTGGATCTTCAACAAGGATGTTACAAAGACAAAAAAAGAGGAAAAAGAAAAGAAAAAAAAAAAACAAACAACAAAAAAAACCCCACACCAAAACAAAGCTAACCCGTTCATTAGGACTGACATGCTGACAATCTGTTTACTTTCTACAGAGAGAAAACACAAACAGGGCACATTTAACATACCATGACGTTAGAAGTTAGTGTATTTCCAAGAGCCCAGGCTTGGAGACACGATATCTTAATGTCCTTATCCTATTGTGAGTAGGAAGGTGTTATCTCCAGCCAAATGGTAAAAAGGTGGTTTAAAGTTTAGATCTGCCCTTTTTTCTTCTGGCTTACATGAGCCAAGGAACCAAGATGGATCAAGAGATAGATTCCTTGCTAGGTATCAAGAAAGATGCTGTGCCTTCTACTGAAACTTTACTCTGCAGACAGCTCACAGAGCTTGGCAAACACAGCAGTTTGGCCTTCCATAATTGTTGTTTAGTTCATTTGGTTTTGTTTAGTGCATGCAGAAAACCTCATGTGGTGCTCACACAGATGAGTAAGAGACTGCCCTGTGGGTCCTGTGACCTTGGATTAACTCCAGAGGCACTGTGTGCCACGGACAAAAGGGTACACCCCTGTTGTACATTTTTTTCCAGAGCTATGTGAATCCTCAGGTAAACGGCTGAATAAGTGGAGTCAATCCTGCAGTCAGATCAGTCACTGTATCCAGAAAGGCCCCATGTGCAAATCATGCTCAGTTCTTTAGTCCCCCGTGTTCAAAACCCAGGCTGCTCAGGGATCTGTGAGGTTGCAGGAAACATGTGAGGAGGGAAGGAGCTACAGGAGCAAAGTCATGCTTTACCTGCCTCTTTAGGCTCCATATGGGGATTTAGGAGAAGATTTTACATAGAGAAGAAGAAGAGCTAGGCCAAGGTCAGCTGCTTTTAAAAGCCTGCTCTGCAGAGACTGAATACACATCTGCATAAAGATCATAAATGCAGCATACATCTACTCATTCAGACTATACACCAACCCACTCCTTGGCACTAATGGTAAAACGATTGGGAATGTTTGGCACTAGTGGTAAAATGATTGGGAATGTTTGGCTCCAGTGGTTGCACAGTATGCTTAACACCCTCATTCCCACTGCTCCCCCAGAAAGGGCCTTATCTTGCCTCTTGATTCAGCCCAAACTCCCTCATTTGGGGTCAAGGAGCATGCACGAATCGCAGACAAAATGCTCCACAGGTACAGCAGAATGAACCACGGATGTCTGCTCTGCAACAACACACTGAGAAAAGGGGATTTTTCTGCACAATCTCTGATATCCAATAAACCCCCCATTTTCCTTCATTTCAGCGTAATCCCTTGCTGTCCCATTTGCTCCCACACAGCCCCTCTCCAGCCACACAGTGTTCTCTCTTGGCTTGGTGAGGCTCCACAGATCGCTGGGATCTAAGCCACCTGGCACACCTGCAGAATGGGCAGCATCCAGGATGCTTACAGCTGAGAGAACTCAAAGAGTGAGAGGGGTCCGGAACTTGTCGAACGTCACCCAGGAAGGCTGGAAGAAGACAGATCCTCCTGCCTCCAGCTCCTGGCCTGTGATGCCGAGGTCCACGCTGCCAGCCAGCCGGTGGAGCGCTCCCTTCCTGGAATACACTAGTAGCTGGACAGGATGCATTTGCAAATATAATCATCTACAAATCTCCCCAAGATTAGATTACAGGACAGTGTTTTGACGGCACGCATTAGAAAGCTCCCTGCAAGGCTTGGCTGGTGGATCTGCTGCTCACGACCCATTTTGGCTTTCATCAAGAATCATGACACCAGCTGCCTGGGTCATCTAGGAGGCAGGGAGAGGGAGAGCAATCCTGGGCTGGAAAGGGAAGTGAGGAAGGAGAAGAGGAGGAGGAGGAGGAGGAGGAAAGGGGAGGATAGAAAGAGCGGGGGAACAGAGTGAGTTGCTTTTCTCTAGTTGTGAAGATTTGAATCCCAGTTCTGAGCTCTCGGCAAAGGCTTGCCGGGATACCTCATCCCCTGTCCTGTGCAAAGGTCTGTGATTGGGGACGTGGTGTGCTCGGCGGGCAGGGCCCCTCCCCTGGGCTGGATCCGCCTCTCATCCCCTAGATAAATTACTAGTGTCCTCACTAAATTCCTCGGCTTTCTCGCTCCCTCTCCTCTCTCACACCCGATCACTCCCTCCCCCAAACCCGGCCAAAGCGGGGCTGGGGGGCGGTATCGCGCCTTAGTGCCGGGGGGGGGCG
>JANRGW010031590.1:29767-48918 GCA_024733675.1 Psilopsiagon aymara | reverse complement strand
GCTGTTCAGCCTGGAGAAGAGAAGGCTGCGTGGAGACCTCATAGCAGCCTTCCAGTGTCTGAAGGGGGCCTATAGGGGTGCTGGGGAGGGACTCTTTATGAGGGACTGTAGTGACAGGACAAGGGGTAATGGGTTCAGATTTAAACAGGGGAAGTTTAGATTGGATATGAGGAAGTTCTTTAGTGTAAGGGTGGTGAGGCACTGGAATGGGTTGCCCAGGGAAGTTGTGAATGCTCCATCGCTGGCAGTGTTTGAGGCCGGGTTGGACAGAGCCTTGAGCAACACAGTTTAGTGTGAGGTGTCTGTGTCCATGGCAGGGTGGTTAGAACTAGATGATCTTAAGGTCCTTTCTAACCCTAACTATTCTATGATTCTATATATATGTATAAATGTATCTATATACATATATGTGAGGAGGCACAGTCCTTCAAGGAAGGCTTTTGTAAACCAGGGAAGGCTATTATCTGGCAGAAAAGCTGTAAGGATAACCCTTGCTGTGTCACACAGCGGTAACAGCAAGATTGAGTCTTACTGGGATTTGGGCTCCCAGCAGCTCAGCAGCGGTTGCTTCTAGCAGGTGGGTTTGCAGCTGGTCTTTTGAAAGAGACTCAAAACACCTGCATGTGCAAGCAGCTGTTGAGTGGTGGTTTTGAGGATGTCAGGGCAGTCTAAACTGCTGGAAGGAGATATATATATAATATATAAAAATATAAAAGTACTCAGTTTTAACACCTGAATAGTCTTGCGTTGTTTAGTCCTGACTGCTGGCAGAATAAACCACTTGCTGCAACCTATCAATGCATTGTCTATCTCGAAGGCAGTTGACTGATAAATTGCCAGACTGAGTGGCAGCAGTTTAGATGTTACAGAAACCCTCGTTTTAGGCACACAGTATCTCATCCTCACCGCTGATCTCGCTCTGTGCTGTTTCGCACCAGTGAATTGTGTGGCTGCCACATGCTTTAGTGACCTGATTTTGGAATATCTCAGAGGAAAAACAAAAAGGCTGTTCAAAAGGCGTCCGCTCTGAAGTGGATGCACAGATGCCCAAGATCCATCTTCACCGGAATATCAGTCAGTCATAATCTAGTGTCCCACAGGAAATTGCTCATTCAGGGTGTGTGGGCCAAGCAGCACACTGGTGGAGAAAAAAGGAGAGAGACCTGAGACAGTAGCTGTTGTGCAGCAAACAAAATAGCCTGTCTGTTTGGGGTTTTTTTATCTCTTGCAGTAAGCTGGACTGTGTTCTTGACATTCACCTGCAGAATGTCTTTTGGGAGACGCTGACACACAGGAGTGGTGGCTTAGTGGGATCACAGAGTGGGGAGGAAAAGAGAAGAAAATAGGAAAAAAAATGCTTGTTGTCATCTCTAGGTCAAGCAGTGTGGTTCAGGACCAGTTATGCATAGGATACAAGGATTCCTTTGGAAATTTTGAGCCCCAGCAGCCACAAAAGTACAGGAGGGTCTTAGAAGATGATGATGATGGGGGGTCATATTCTCCCATTTGAACCATGCAAAGCTGATTATGCCAGTTCTGTTTTGACGAGTAGTTTTGCTCTCCTCTGGTGGCAAGAGACTTCACTGTTTGGGCTTCCCATGTTCTTGTGCTTAGCCTTCTCCCTGTTTTCCATCTGCTGCCTCCGGCTGCAGTTGGTGGGTCTGTGCGTCAGGGCAGATGAGGCATTCCTGCAGTGGGAGATACTGGGTCGCTGTGTCCTGTCTGCAGCCGGGTGGATAGAAGGAACCATGCATCCCAAACATTCCTAACCCCTCTTCAGTTCTGGTACTTGAAAGAGTTGCTGCTATGAGTACCTGGCAACATGGTCCTACCATGTACCTACCATCATCCCATCTCTAATAACCTGTGTCAATCAAGGCGTCTTTTTAGGTATCCATTCATGCAGCGGTAGCTACACTCCATCTGGCTTTCTTGTTAATGTGTGAAGCAGTGTCATTAGCATTATTTGACAACTATTCTGTGCTAGCTAGTACTGATGCCAGGCTCTGGACTCATGGCTGTGATCACTTCTGTCACTGAGGAGGACAGTCTGAGCGTAGCAAACAATTCATCTTCACCAGACTTCAGTCCAAACCAGGAGCATGGTGTGGGGAGAATATCTTCGGTAAAGCCAGTGCTCAAGTAATATTAGTAATTCATATTAAATCAGTACTTCGTTCTACAACAGAGGCTCAGTGTGCTCAGTCCTAGTGCTTGTACTACATATACCAAGAGAATTGACCAAGTGTCTGATCATAAACTTTGTCTTCAGCTTTTTCAAACACAGCCTCCCCCTTCCCAGAAAAGCAAGTTACTTGGATCTTCTCTACCCCTTGTTTGTCCAAATTAATTCATCTTTGTTAAAGCTGCCATGAGCTGCAGCTCCTGACCTCAGTCATCCACATCTAAAACAGCATTTTGTCCTGAGAAGGCAGATGATTACTCAGGATACCAGTGCTACCTGTGCTGTCAATGAGTCAGCTAATGCCCATTCTGTGTTCTTTTTCAGAAACCCTTCCTGTACAAGACTGTAATGTGCGAAAATCCTAGGGGATAGGTCAAAAAACCCTAAATAATTTATCATCTTTCCAGAATAAAAAGGAATAAAATACAATGGACCTGCTTCAGGTCATACAGTTTAACTTGGATGCAGGGAAAGAAGAAACTGACCAGTAGTAGTACCCAGTGGGGCATGGAAAGAAGGAACAGGGAGAAAAGGTCAGGTGAAGCAAGAAAGCAAAGATTGAAAGGATGTGCAATAGCCTTTATATCCATATGGCATTTAAAGCAAGCCAGGGCTGCAGAGAGTAGTTCTTTAGACTCCAGACAAGACCTGTGAAGAGCCACCACCAGCTTGTTCTCAGCATAAACTATGTCTCCCACTACATTCCTGGGACACACAGGACAAAGAATGGGAGTTCTGCAGATGTAACTATTCCTATAACCTGTAAATTGGTTTCTGTTTCACTTGTTGCTTCTGTAAGCTGCCCGGGATATTTATGTTTTTTTTTTTTTTTTTTTTAATAAAATAATTTACATCTTGTATCTCTTGTGTTAATATCCTATCACAAATAGTTCTAAGGTATAATGATAACACCACTGGCCATTCCTTCATCTCTTGATGGGAATCCCATCTAAGGCGTATCTTAAAATGTAAGTAGAATACTGCTACCAGGAAATGGTATACAACAGCACCCGGTTTTGGTGGTTCTTTCTGCTTTTTTCAAGCTCAAGCGTTAGTACTCCCAAACCTAAAGGGATAAAAAACCATATGGAGCAGGTATTTCTTGTTTGAGACATGACACAGAAATCCGTGTATCTCCAGATGGAGGCAGCATTGCCTCACAGCTTTGCATTGTAGCTCTGCAGGCCATCGTCTGCCCTGCTGCATATGAGTTGCAAGATATGTTTCCTAACTGACCTTCTAGAACACCTCTGCTGCTTAAAAATAGTGTGCCAAATGCAGCAATGAGCTTTGCTGAGTGGACGGGCATCACCTGTCATCAGGCACCTTTAGCTTACCTTAAGAGCCTTACGAATGCATGATCCACTCCTGCTCTGCACCTACGAGGTCCATCACTGAAGCACCATCCCTCCAGCCTGATGTCGCAGCTTTGTGACCCAGGGGAGCAGCAGATCCTGAGGCTCAGAGACAACCCCTGCAGGCCTGGAAATGCCTCCCTCCGCTTTTTGTCTCTGCTCTGAGAAGTCTGGAGTTTAATGCGTCTTGGTGCTGGGGATTATGCCTGGCCTACTTTCATAACATGCACTTCCAAAGTGGCTGTGACAGCATCCCCGGGCTTGTATTGCTGAGGTGGTGAAGCCATTCACCACCACCCTACCTGGGGGCTCGGCGTGGGTCCCCGTGGCAGCTCTTGTGTGTGAGGGAGCACAGCCGCTCACCTGGGCAGGGATCTCTGCTGTTTGCTGCTCTCCTGCCTCAGCAGAGCCTGTCCCCACCGTGCCAAGTGCATCATGGCCTCTGCGTGCTCTCCCCGCCAAGCTCAGGCCGGTTCCCTGGAGAGTGCGGTGCCAGGCGCACACGGAGGATCCTGAGCGAGCCCTATCTCTTGCCAAGGCTTTGCATTCACTCTGCATAACCTGAAAGTGCTTCTCTCTGGAACACAAAATGGGTGTGCAGGGTTGCGGTGACGAAGATCATGCTTCACGTTTCAGAGGGAATTCTAGTAACCAGCCTCCATTTTGTCTTTCCACCTGCAGCTCCAGGAGTGGGATTGGGAAGTTCAGTTTCATATGGGCTGTATGGGGCAAGTGTTGAAGCACTGCTTTCAAGACACCAGGTTAGTTACTGCCATACGTAAAATGTAGATGCTGCACCCCAAAGACTAGGATCCTTGCTGTCTAGCTTGGACACCAGGTCTCCCTGTAGCACAGTTAGGCACTTCCACAGGCTAAAGAACTGTCTTGAGGCAGACGGTTGGAAATACATCTTCTAAGGATGGTGCAGGATGCCTGCTCTGCTCTCATTGCTCTGGGGTGTAAGTACCTGAGAGAGCTGTACTAGATGGCTCCACACATGCAAGATGTATAGCACTTCTCCCACATTCCTGGGGGGAGCTGGAAAGCTGTTCCACGCCTCCCACTTCTGCCTGCTTCCAGGAACTGTGACAGAAACCGTGAGATAGATAGCAAAAGAGCAGCACAAGTAAAACACTCGCCTTGGATGCTGGGCAGGGCCAGGAAAGCCGGGGAAGGATGGTGATGGAAGTGCTCTGTACAGCTCATGGTGGTGCTGCTGCTTGGCTGCCTGACTGCAGTCGTGGCCTTCACGCACGTGTGAGCCTATGTACTGTTTTAATTAATTCCTTTCATCAGGCAGTGGGTGTCCGGAAAAGCTTCCAGCCATGTCAGCAGCATACAGCAGGAAGCCAAGAAACCTGTTCGTGCAAAACATACCCCCAGGTCAGGATGACTGGCAGCTGTGCCTCCATCAGGCTTGGGTACCAGGCTGGCTTGGCTCCCTGTGCTCCCTCTGCACCTTTCTCTCCTGACCAGGGACCAGGAACACTGCCAAATGAGGGGAGGGGGTTCATGGGAAGCAGGGTGACAGGCTGCCCGAGGGGCGGCTGTAAGGTGTAAGGTGTGATTCTGCTTGCCCATCTGCACCCTGGTCTGGGATGGGGCAGCTGCCTGTCAGCGTGCACTGTACGCTGGGAGCCTGAACTGTGAACATGGCTGCATCACTCGCTAAACCCCTGGTGTAGCTACACCTCAGCTTACCTTGTCTGCTCTTATCTTTGCTGGATGCTGTCAGTCATCCTCCTGAATTCTGTCAGTCACTCTCCCCGGCCCCCTGCCTTCTCCCTACAGTTCTGCAGTACTTTCTACTGCTGATTGTCCTCCTGGCACTTGGGCTGTTCATTCAAGCCTTTAGCCTTTTGTGGCTGCTATTGTGTCTGGGGAGGACTACAAGGCATGCTTTCTTGTAAATTGCTCTCTTTATTGTGATCAGTTAATGCAAAGCAGGCTCGCCTGTTGTGCCAAACTTCTGAGTACCAAGAAATATTGGCATCCCTGTGTTTCTTTCTAACTCTTCCAAGCTAAAAAACTCCTGGGATAGTTTTTATGTTTCATGGTTGGCTAAAAATAGCTGTCACTAGCTGTCATTTATATTCCCTTCAGGAGACTCTTAAGAAAGGGAATTAAGTCATCAAACTGCAGTGGTGCATGATGACTGTGACTGAAAGCTTTTGTGTGAACTTAAAACATCTTTGATTTCCATCTGTGCCGTCTACTAAGGTCAGCCTTGCTGGTTAGGAGGCAATGGGTCTGTGCCGTAGACAAAGGCTGTGCAATCCGCAGAGGTGAACTGCAAGGATGTGGAGTGCCAGAAAGATTAAAGCGAGTGCTGTTCAATACTTAGACCCTTGTTTTTGAAAGCAGAGGTGTGGTGTGGTTAGGCATTCGGTTTGGTTCTTCAGTGTTGTGGCAAACATTTATGCTGATAGAGCTGTGAATGATGAAGTAGTTTTCCTGACCTCAAATCAGCCATCTAAGAGACTGATACCCTTTGGAGCACCTTGGGTTCCTGGGAGAAGGGACTGTAGGGGATGTAGGAATTCTCCCTGCAGCCACAGCCATTCTACTGTACGTGTTTGCAGCCCCAAGGCTGCACTGCTCTCCGCAGTCCCTCCCCGCTCAGTTCTCCCAATGCTGGAATGCCTTGTCCCAGGTGAAAGTTTTTTTTTGGCTTCCTTTCTAACAGTACAAATTATTCAGCAGAATGGGAGTGGTAGAGGGAGACTGACATGAAAAACGTACAGGCTCAGGCAGAGCTCATCTGTTGTTTTGACAGTCTTCAGGGTCACGTAAGGTTCTGCACCAGAATGTGAGTTTCATGCTGTTGAAGGGGTTTTTGGCTTCTGATGGAGGTGAGACTGAAACCTGATGAAGCAAATCATCAGCAACTCCACAGACGCTGGCACCGTGGCAAGAAACAAGTGGCGTTTTCCCCTCCTCATCGTGTTCCCTGGCTCCTCGGCAAAGCTGGTATGTGCTGGCCTGCATTACCGCTGTCCCCTAAATCTCTTGTTATCCGTTCCCCCTGCAGGTGAGCGACCATTCCCCTGCACGTGGCCTGACTGCCTTAAGAAGTTCTCTCGCTCGGACGAGCTCACCCGGCACTACCGAACCCACACTGGAGAGAAGCAGTTTCGATGCCCCCTCTGCGAGAAGCGGTTCATGCGGAGCGACCACCTGACAAAGCACGCCCGCCGCCACACCGAGTTCCACCCCAGCATGATCAAGCGATCCAAAAAGTCCAGCTCCAGTAGCTCCTTGTGAAGGCAGGGCCAGCCTGGGGAGGGGAGCAGAGGGGAGGACACAGGCAATGGCATCAGAGCATGAGCATCCACTGCGGCGCCGGTCGCCTTTGCCATCTGAAAGCATTTGTTGCTGGCATTCAAAAAGTACTCCGTGCCCCTCGCCCTGTTCTTCACCTCCCCACCCTGCGCTGGGAACAGCGGTCCGGAGCAAGTGAACTGCGGGGTGAGAGGAGGGAAGGGATGGCCGGTGGAGGAGGTGACCACATCCTCAATGTAAACGTTGATGCTGGTGTATATATGTCTGACTGGATGGTCTGGCCTGTGCCCCTGCAGTAGCGTGACCCCAAAGTCTTTGTGATTGCTGTGTCATGAACATGTTTTGTTGAACAGTGTAATGCTGCTTGTATCTAGAGTTTGCTGAGTAAAAACACTTTCCGAGTCACATAAATAACTCAGTTAAAAGCTCCGTAGCACATTGTAGAAGTGGGTTTACTTCTGTCTCAGAATGATCCTGCATTTTAAGAGACTGTTAAGAAAAAACGTTACATATGTTACTAATAGCGACTGAGATGATAAGATGAATTTATACTCAAGAAGGCCCATTAAAGTAAGTGGGTCTTTTTAATTTTTCTTTGTATTAACTATACTTTTGAAGATAAACTGCACTTTTCCAGTAAAGACATGTATAATTCAAGAAGATACTTAAAGCAGAACCCTCCCCCCCCCAACAGTTCAGTCATTTTCTGACCATGTGTGTATTCAGTTCTGCTATTCGTTTATCTGGAAGAAGACAAGTCAGCCTAGATATGTGGCAGGGGTATGGGAGCAGAAGCACATGTCTCTCCTTTGATCCTATACTTTTAATTTGTCAATAAATACAGTACTGTACTATAGACATGCCACTAACAGTGCTTTATTCTGCCGTGTTTTGTTTGAATGGATGTATGACAGCAGTTACCATCTTCATAAACTGCTGTGCTTTTTTTTGAAGGCTTTTTCTCTCTACACTTGCCTTAAAGATTTACTCTCTTCATACCCTTGCCTAACTCCCATGGAGTCCTATGGGAGTTATGTGTGTTTATGGAGAGAATAGACCTTTCCCTAAAAGCACTCTGCTAATGGAAACACCTGGAATTGTTGTCAGGAGCACTTCTGGAGGGCTCCTGTATATCTTGATAGCTGTTTCTATAGAGTGGGTGAAAACCATTAGCTGACTGGAAATACAGCGCACAAGGTGTGTTATAACACTCCTTATGACGTACCCGTGTCGTGCATGGCATGTCAGACACTGATAATGGCAGTATTACTTTTATTTTAAAGCTGTCTTTTGCTCTGCAAGGGGAGCAGAAAGATCACTGAAGGAGAATTTTCAGCTGTGGTCATATAGCTGACTATTGCAGTGGTTTTTTTATGAACTGTAAGAGGTTATCAGTGGTTTTCTCTTTTTCCCTCCCCAGCTGCATAAAGGGCTGGGGGGAGACTTCTGTTTACACATTTTTTTCAGAAACATTCTTTTCCTGTTCAGTTCTTACCCCTTCCTCCCAAAGAGGAAGGGGAGGTGCAGCCCTACTATAGAGACTTGGGGCCAAATTCATCTCGTGAGTAATCACGTTTCCACTGCAGATGAATTTAAGTCATCTTGTAAGATTCTGTACATAAACAATCTTGCTAGTACACCTGCAACTACAGCATCTTCACGTTTTACCTGATAAAAAGCTTGCTTCCTAGAAACAAACATTAAAAAATTAACTCGGAGAGTAGAGTGTTTTCTTCTACTGTTGTATAAGGCTTTCAGCATTAGAAATCAGTTTGCATATAGTGTTTTTAATCTGTGTAGTTCATGATAAATTCCGTCTATGTGAAGAGAACTGCTTTTAAGGCATTGGGGATATTGAACAGTGTGTGGAGTAAAAAGGGATGTGTTTTCTTCAGTGAAAACTTCAGGAAACCAAGCACACTTTCTACCTCCGTTTCAGCTTTTTGAAACATTTATTTTAGAAACCAAACTTTTAATTTCTGGTGTCAAAATCGAGTCAGAAGGACATCCATTCTTCCTGATAAAAAACAGGTAGCCTTTGTATTTCTGCTGATGGAGAAATACAGAAAGTGTTTTGCTTACCAGCACTGTTAATGCTGCCTTGTTGAGTGAGGTCAGGGCCACACATAGCCCAGTGAGATTCATTCTGAGTCCATCCTGCAGCCTGGATTGCTGCCATTTTGTGGGACAGATGCAGCACTTGGAAAATTTCAGACCTGATTCTGTGAAATAAGAGACACATGTTACCACCCACGATGGGAAGCCACAGCTGATAAGCAGCTCCTGAATCAGTACATACATGTGTTGGTCACTTAGCTACCAGGATTAACGGATACGTGGAAGTAAATGGCCAGATCTATGGTTTCCACCTTGTGTATTTGGGGTAGAATGCACATTTAAAGAAACATGGTCGTTCCTACAAAGTCTGAAGGACTGAACAGAAGGGGGGAGGAGGGGGGTCGTAGTGTGTGACAAGATCCTGTTTCTGAAAAAAGCCTTGCTAAACAGTAACCCATTTGCTGTAACGTTGTAACGTTTGCTGTATTTCAGCCTTGGACAGACGGGATTAATGCAATTCATCAACCACTAACAGAATACATGGGGATAATCAGGTTTGGAGATTTTGTTTTATTGTTGTCTTTATTTGGGGGCTCTGGGGTTTTTCTTTTAGTAAAAGCAGACAATGGCTCCAACACATAAAACAAACTGCGGGCTAGTTCTTTGCATCCTGAAGATGAAGTTTTGAAGAGCATTGCAAGTGTCAGAAAAGAAAAGGAAAATGAAGTTCTCTAATACTGTATGTGCTTGTACTGCTTTGGAAGTGCTTGATAGTGCTGAAGTTAGAACAGCTTCTCTCTTTGGTTGAGAAAGCCCATCACTGTAGAGAGATCATGGCTTTAAAGGTACAGCTATACAACATACTTCTTTCTTCAACAGTTTTTCATGACCTGTATTACAGATCTGTTTTCAGTTTGCAGAGGGACTTAGCCCAGCATACACCAGGCTGAACACACAACTTCAAAATGCTGTTTTACAGACTGGCGATCTGTAACACTGTAAAATACCAACTTCCAACAGTTTAATCAGTTTTATTTTTGTACAGTATTCGTATCCTTTATAAGTTATTTTGCTGTCCTGTTTTGTAAATCACATGAAATTGTAAAAAAAAGAAAAGGAAAAAAAAAAAAAGTAGGCATAGATGTTTTTGTACATATGTGTATATATATTGTCCAAATAAAAAAAAGGAATAAAAAAACCAAGCATGTTTTGCATGATTGGAGTCAGGCAGTAGTCATGGTGTGCCTAGTCACTGTTTAGCTTGTTTCTCTGCTCTTCCCAGGTGTTCTCACAGGTATTCCTTCTCTGCTACTGCAGGGAGGCACAGACACAGCTTGACTGGGGTAAAGTGTCCCCTCACCAGCGCACTCCAGAAAGTCCCTGTCTCATTGTTCAGTGGCTTTTGAGCTCAGGCACTGTCTCTCACACCACACAGCTGTTCCATGAGACAACGATGCTTCAGCCTGCGCAGCCACGCTGCTGCCTTCAGATTTCCATGGTTTGGAGGGGTTTCTGGAGTGAGGAGTAACAAGCCACACGCTCAGCCACTGAAGGAGGGGAAGGCAAGAAACCCTGTGCCAAAAAGCTCACTGACATTTGTGGTCGCTGACATTATGGTTGCTAAAAACAACTACTCATACAACCTAACTTAACCTGGTATGTGGGAACTGTGCTAGGGTGTGACTGCAAGGTGGGACCCTGGGCCCAGGAGAACTCGTAGCCCTCCAGCAGCACAGGCAGAGACCAAGGGGCGGAAGCGTGCCACCTGAATCTGAAACAAAACTGGTAGGCAGCCTCCAGCTTTGACCGGATGCTGAGGAGGAGTTTTCTGTCCTTAGGCTGGGTGGCCAAAAGACAGATAAGTATATTCACCATAGGGTTTTCTGGTTTTTGGCTTGTCATGGATTTTAGGAATAAGGCACACAGGGCTGTGGCATTGGCCATATTCCTTCCCCTGCCATCCCGCTGTAAAGGACTTGCCATAAAGTTATTCTTCACCTTAAACCCTTTAATATTTGTCTTCAGTGATGAAATGGGAACAGCTACCAAAACCTTCCTTGTGGAGAGAAGACCTGAGCCTTAGGAGATGTTTCGAGCCACTGAGATCTAGTACACTCCAGAAAAGTCTTGCCAGGAGTGATGTAACCTTTGCCTGGAATACGTATGAAATGCAAAGACTGGGTGCACCCCTGATGATGCTGTCAGACTTCAGCAGTGGCATGGGGAGGCATGGCCCTGAACAGACCAACTGCCGCAGAATGCAGAGTTTCTACAAGGTAAATTTTAATTTCTCCTCTCTGCTAGGGATGAAGGAAAGGAAATGTGCCATAAAATGCCATAAAAGTCCAGTTATACACCTTCAGAGTGGTGTCTGCTTCGTGAGCATACTGATTTCTGTGCTTGAACTGCATACACATTGGGGGCTGTGCCACTTTAATTATATTGGCATCAAACCAGTACATTTTATTCAGCAAAGTGTAATTTAAATACTACAAAAGTTCTGATTAAAAAAAAAAAACCTCCTTCATGAAGCAAACTCAAGGTGGATCCAGATTCCTCAGCCACAAATAAAACACCTGTGGCTTTTCACCTGAACAGACCTTTAAGCATTACTGCAGCAGCAGCGCTGCGTGGGGCTGATACTGCTGGTGGTGCCTGAGAGCAAGTCCATTTTCTCTCCTTGTGCTGGTCATCTGCTTTGGATTTACTCTGCATTTGTAATTCTTCAGGAAAACCAACAACAAAACCAAACCAACAACCCCCCAACCAAACCCGACAAACAACTAAAACCCCCTTTGTTGTCAATCAAAAAGCTACTACATGACCCAAACATAGGAGAACCATTGTTAGTAGATTGCAGTCAAGATCAAGCAGCATAATGTTCATGGTCTACATTTTTTGTTAGAACCTAGGGAGGCGGGAATCTGAGACTTTTCTCCTTTAAACTACATGACTGCAATTACTTTAAAGCATATATTCACTTTAAACCACCCATGTTGCATGTTATCTGTGCCGCCTTCTGCTCTCTGTTCTTTCAAGGTTCCTTGGTATCACCATCCTCTCAGTTACCATCTACTCTCCCGTTCTTGCTTCCAGCAAAACCAGCTTTGTCCGCTACTATGCATGGTTCCTTATCCCCTACGAAGTGAATTTTGTCACTCCTTTCCAGCTTACTTACTGTGTTCTTATCTCCACACTTCATAAGGAGGTTGTCGGTCTGTGAGAGTATACTTTGCTTCTTCTACAAACGCACACTTGGTACATTTGCCAAGATTTCATGTAGCCCAGGTTCATAATTGATATAAATCATTTGCAATACTAAGCTCCAGCTAATAACATGCACAATGTCATGTTTTGAGGGCAACATAAATTGTAGTCGTGGGTTAATGCTGGGCAGCAGCTCAGCCCTAGGCAGACACTTGCGCACTCCCCTGCAGTGGGGTGGGTCGGAGAATAAGAAGTGAGAACACTCCTGGGTTGAGATGAAGGTTATATGGAAAGCAAAAGCCATGTGCACAAGCAAGGTGAAATAAGGAATTCATTCACTACTTCCCAGGCCTTCAGACATTTCTCCAGAAAAGCAGGATTCCACCACACACACTGGCCACTTGGGAAGGTTTTATAAATGTCCTCCCTTCTTCTTTCCCCAGCTTTTACTGCTGAGCACAACATCATGTGCTATGGGATACTGCTTTGGTTGCTTGGGGTGGTTGTGCCCCCTCTGACCTTCTCGTTAAACTTCTTGTGCAGGTGGGGCAGCATGAGAAACAGGAAAGGCCTTGGTGGTATGCAAGCATTGCTCACCAATGGCTAAACATCCCTAGTTTAAGAACAGTGTTTCGGTTAAGCCTAAAACACAGCCCCATAGAAGCTGTTGTGAAGAAAATCAACTCTATCCCAGCGAAAGCCAATACAACTGTCAAGGAACACTGGTTTAGGGGGCTATTAGGTCAACAGCCGGAAGACTGAATAGCTGGGGTTTTACTTTGAGAGCAACCAGGGAGCAGAAGAGTAGTGGAGAAAGGATGGTGGGATGTGGCGGAAAGCCCAGAGAAGGGAATTGCTGGGCAGGGGATTGTGCCATTGCAAAAGAGCTGAGCCGCAGGAAGGTAGGCTGCAACAGCGCAGGTTGTCACCTCTACCACCTTCTGCCTTGGCTGTTGATACTGGTCTTTATTTTTTCATGTTTTCCCTGCTGGCTTTCAGTGCTGCCACAGTGATGTCTGAAAAGCTTTCAACGGCTAAACGCACCTGGCCCTCCACTCATCTCCCTTCTCCCTGTGTAATGTTCAGACTTGTCAACTGCTAAAGTTAGCACTGAAGTAAGATGAAGTATAGTAACTACTGCATCTGCATATAAACACTGCCCTTCATCCAGGCTGCGGTAATAATCAGAGGGCAGCTGGACCAATAAGCCCCACAGGAGAAACATGGCTCTTGGCAAGCCTATCCTGCAAGAGCAACAGCAGAGAAACATTCCTGCAATTTTCATCCTGGGGCAGGGGGAATATTTTTCTTGGAGCAGAGGTGGATTTAAGTCCCTTGCCCATCTCCTTCCTCTACAAATTATGATGTAGTGAAACCTGGGTTTAGTCTTAATTATCAAGGTGCTGGGAGAAAAAAATGCTTCTGTAACAAAAATTACTAGGAAAAATTGCTTTGGACGTTGCGCTTCAGTGAGTCAGAACTGAAGAGAGTAATTCTGGCTCAGGGCTATTTACAGTGAAGCTACAGTGCCAAGGTTTCCTCCGCTTCCCAATGATGTAGCTCTCCTGTCAGCCACCTCCCATCAGATAATGTGCAAATCACATTCGAAGAAATGACAGCGCACCTTTCAATAAGCGCCAAATAAAGACAGGAGAGAGGAAAGGCAATGATCATCAAAACAACTTCCATAAAACTACAGTCTATCTCTACAGCTACCAGGCATTGCTGAACCAATACAGCTTTTCACCTTGGTGTGGTGCTCCTTGCCCAGCACAGGTGGTGTTGAAGGCTGTGCGGTGCAGAAACAAGAATTATGCACTGTGTGTGACCACCCCTCAGCCAACCCCTGGGGACAGACATAGGACCCCTGCCCAGCTCAGCAGACACTGAGCATCTTGAATTACACATCTCCTTCTCACATTTCCTTCCCTCCCCCGGGTAAACCCTGCTATCCACAGCCTAAGCATGGACAGCGTAGACAGTGCCAAACATCTTAAATGTTACGCACGTATTTGTAAAACAGAATGAAAAATTCCACATCTTACTAATCTGTTTGCTCTAACACTCTCAAGAAGACATTAAGGAATGCCATGGGAATTGGGAAAGGAAGGTGAAAATTACGACCTCTTAGTAAGAGATGTTCAGAAAACTAAGAGGCTTTGCTAAAGGAGCAAGCAGGTAACTGTGGGTTCACAGAAGAAACCCAAGTCAGTTTCTACTATCCATAGTATAGTGTTTGAAGATGGTTCAGAAGCTTCTAGAAAGGAAGAATGAGCCAGTTTAGTAACAAAACAGAGGCCAACCTGGCACCAACCATACAGAAAAGCTTCCAGTAGTGTCTAAGTCAAAGTTGCTGTCAGGCCTGGAGCAGGTGCCTGTCCTGGCTCCTAAACAGCACCTACTGTGCTCTTCAGTAAGCATCCTGCAATCCAGACCAGCTCCATGTGTCACATCATCTCTCACTAACTCCAAACCCTGCAGATGTTCCCAGACAGCAACAGCTTTGACAGGCCTCATCTACTTTTTTTTTTCCCAATAAAAGCCTAAGCTTCACATAAGCATGTGAAAAGAGCTGCAGTTGTGCAAGGGTCCCCCTTCCTTCTAGTTTGCCGTTTCATCCGACTAAAAATCTGACTAACAATAACACACATATATGAGTGCCTTTTATAATCACAAAATACAGTAAAAGGTGAATTATAACTGCTTTCCAGTATTTGGTTTCTCGAGACCTTTATATTTCTCACAGTAAGTCACAATTTCCATGCTGCTTCTCTCTCAATACATGAGCAGACACAGATGTTTGTCAGAACTGCAGATGGTGATGGAAGAGGCTCTTTGCCAGTCTTTAGTTGGTCTAAACAACAGGGATAAGTACCTGTTTTTGGAGAAAGCTCAATTTATACTTCAGCTGTCAGGACTATTTGAGGTCTTTCCACTTCTGCATTTTTGAGAGGTCCTGTCTAGTCAGCAGGAAAGTTGGATCGTACATGTATATTTAACCTAAGCTCCCACTCATCCCTGCTCCTCAAAGTTATACTGAGATTAACTCCACAGGTTTTATAGAAAGAGTCCCTGAGGAGCTGAATAGCAGTAGCAAAGCACAAGGAACAGCAAGAATACTGGCACCTTGGAAGGGCACTGTGTGAGGGTAAGGAGTGAAAAGTAATGCTGTAACGACACTAAGTGACTCTGGATTTTCATGGTTGAATATACTGTCCAGTTAAAGAGACTTCCTCTGAAGCCAGAAGGTCTCTACATGTGGACAGCATGCACCTGTCACACGAACTAGCAGGTTACTAACATGGTATGGGCAGCTACAGTCATTTTGCACAGCCCACGTGGAAATAGCAAGGGCTGCTTTCATATGCAAGTTGGTTTTAATGGCTTTAGCTAGCAGAGCTGCTGGACAGTGAAGCTCTATTGGTCACTAACATGACAGTGGCACAGTTTTGCAGCTCACAGCACTTTCTGGGGTAAGTTAATATGAATGTCATACTAAGATTCTGGCCAGACACATCAAAAAAAGGACATCTGGGCAATAGCTGACGTACCTCTAAGGAAGAAGTGGACACCCACAAGCCCATCATCCTCTTCACTTGTGCAGTATGTCAGGCTTACAACCAGAAGACAGGCACGCATCCAGAAGACAACTTTTGGGACAGGATGTGAAGTGCCATCCTCTTGAAATAAGGCATATTTATATGTCATACCTCGGTCTGAAATATGAGAATGGAACTGAACTCTGAAGAAATCCCATGAAGTTCCAAGATGACAGCATTAAGAATGTAGTGCTGTTTAGCCATAGAAAAAATGAGTTCTAACAGTCATGTAAGTAGTTTCACTTAGGTACTGAAAACAAATTAAACTTTTCATACAGTGATCCTCAGAGACCAAACAAAATGTCTGTATTTTCCTTCAAATAAAAAAAGAAAAAACAAACCACAGAACAATCCAAAACCAAAATCACCTTAGAAGTTCAGGGTTAGGAGAAACCAAGTATTCTGAAGATGAAAGAACACATTTAAAATCCTAATCTTGCAATACAGTGAACAGATAGGCATGTAGCCTAAATTAACTTGAGGGTACTCTGCTGGCCCACTCAATCCCTGGACTACAGACAAAGTTTCCACACTTTTAGTTCTTCTCTCAAATATTTGTGTATGGACACTAATCCTTATGGAACTTACTGCAGGAACTCATTTCACAGACAGAGCTCCATTGATCAACAGTGGTCTGCGACAGAAGAATATGTAGTTCTCTATTTCCTTAACACATCTATCCAGCCCAAGAATTGCATTACTTAACTTTTGATAACCAAAACCTTCTAAATCCTAGCTTATATTTTGCAGAGAGGCTATTTTGCTTCTCTCATTCTATGAATTCCACTGGCAAAGTTCATTGACAGGATGCTGTTAGGAAAACTCCAACTCAAAATGAGCCGGCCACCAGATTTCGCATAAAGTTCTACTGAAGGCTATTTCCCCTGTGGAAACAAGGATGCTGTATATTTTCAGATGGTGTCATAGAATCACAGAATAGTTAGGGTTGGAAATGACCTTAAGATCATCTAGTTCCAACCCCCCATGGGCAGAGACACCTCACACTAAACCGTGTCGCTCAAGGCTCTGTCCAACCTGGCCTGGAACACCGCCAAGGATGGGGCATTCACAACTTCCCTGGGCAACCCATTCCAGTGCCTCACCACCCTTATAATAAAGAATTTCTTCCTCATCCAATCTAAACTTCTCCTGTTGAAGTCTGAACCCGTTACCCCTTGTCTTCTCACTACAGTCCTTAATGAAGGGTCCCTCCTCAGCATCCCTATAGGCCCCCTTCAGATACTGGAAGGCTGCTATGAGGTCTCCACGCAGCCTTCTCTTCTCCAGGCTGAACAGACCCAACTTTCTCATCCTATCTTCGTACATGTTCTGAGACTCAATAATTTTTTTCATACATTTTACATACCAATTGTAGTTTCCATTCCTTTAAAAATCATACCCTTCAAAAGTCAGTATAAAGTGCTGTGGGGTTTTTTTGGTATTCAACATTCTCCTGATAATATCTACTTTCAAATTTTTAAAAATCTCCAAAACTCCACTAACGGATTTTGTGTCTATCTGTTGAAAAGCCATTGCATACACAACCACTCCAATGCAGCTGAACATTTGTAAAAGCCTCCTGGTTTTAACTTACATCTGAAATCTTTTTTCCGCCACCTACCATCAAAAACATAGCAAGTTTTACTTTATAAAAGCAACAAAAATGTTACACATTGCTTAGTTTTACTTTTGCAAGTTAACCAGCTCATTGCTTCAGGAACACCTGTCTCTTTACCAACCTCCTTGCTGAGAGACATGGTAGAAAAATAAAGACCATATCTTTCCAGGAACACAAAATAGAGTATTAGTGCAAAAATAATAAATAACAATAATATAGTAGATTACTCTAAAAATAATACATTCTTTATACTAACTTCAGGTATGTTTTCACAAAACAAAAATCAATACACATCTACTTACACACTATTCTCTTCCTACAAATACATTCTTCACTCAAAGTTTCTATTTCAATAGGAAAAATTCAGAGAATATACTTTACTGTGTTAAGGAAATACTGTTATCAAAAGCTATTTCCTTTCTTAAAAAGAATTCCAAAACAAAAAATGAAAAATAAAACCCAGACACAGAACTGGTCCAGCATAATCTATGAAAATCAACTGTACTTGTGATGCTGCACTGCTGATGAAAGAGCAAAATACAAGAAACTTTCTTTTTATTTAAACCTATTATTGAGAGAAAGTAGGTTCTTTGGAAAAAGAGGCCACTACAAAAGATTTTGGAGAAAAAATTATGTACTTCAAATCAGTTACATAAGTTTTAAGAATCAGAGTTCTTAATCAGCTCTTTGCAGTCAGTTCTTGTCTTTTACGATATCTGAAATCTTGAAAGCCAGATGTTCCAAGAAGTTCTACAAAACCAGAATGCATTTTTATATATCTCTCTATATGTTTATATGTATATCTGTATCACTGTTGAGCTATCTTTCCAAGTCGCCGCCGCCGCCTAGAGAAAGCCTTGAAGTTCCATTTGGTTGACTCCAACATAAAAGGTCCATTGTAGACAAACAACACCGTCATCTTGTCATTGTAAGTAAGATTCTGCAGGAGCTGGTGAAAAATACAAAAGCCAAAGTCAAAATAACTAATGTCAGAATGTTCCATGTTACTTACAAAAGGTGAAGGAGGTCTACATAAAGCCTTAGAGCTCAAGGATCAATACAGCAGGATTACAGCTTTTCTGACAGATGAAGCACATTTGTTCCCAGAAATGCCCAGAACGACTCCAATAATTCTTCATGCCATTTCAATACTTCACCGTTCTTAATACAGAAAAATCTTGGTGTTTAAAAACCTTTGTACCTGTACCTTCATGTGCAAATGAGATCATTACTTTTTTGCTGTATCCACAATAGGCAGAGAATACTGGCTGTTTTTTCCAGGACAGGACAGGGCAGGGCAGGGCAGGGCAGGGTAGGACGTAGAATTACTTGGGCACAATTCTCTCTCTTCAGCCTTGTGCTCCCCTAAGCCAAACAATTTCCACTAGTGGAAAATCAAAACTTTCAAAACTTCCTAGAGTTGCACTGTTGTCTTCTGGAATCCTGCTGTCTTCTGGAGTAACTCCAGCCACTGCACGTAACAGCCAAAACTTGACACTTATCATAGTCTAGACCTCCTCAGGCACAAGCCCAACACACTTTTCGGGCAAAGTGTGGGGCTATCTGCAGTGCTCTGGAGATAAAACCATAGAATCATAGAATTGTTAGGGTTGGAAAAGACCTTAAGATCGTCTAGTTTCAACACCCCTGCCACGGGCAGGGACACCTCACATTAAACCATATCACTCAAGGCTATGTCTAACCTGGCCTTGAACACCACCAAGGATGGAGCACTCACAACTTTCTGGGCAACTCATTCCAACGCCTCATCACCCTTACACTAAAGAATTTCTTCCTCATATCCAATCTAAACTTCCCCTCTTTAAGTATGAACCCGTTACCCCTTG
>JANRGW010031590.1:19019-29667 GCA_024733675.1 Psilopsiagon aymara | reverse complement strand
GAAGGCTGCTATGAGGTCTCCACACAGCCTTCTCTTCTCCAGGCTGAACAGCCCCAACTTTCTCATCCTGTCTTCATGCAGGAGGTGCTCCAGTCCCCTGATCATCCTCATAGGCCTCCTTTGGACTTGAGATGACTTTCAGCAATTGCCTTGTAACTGATGCTCAGCTTCTTATCCACAGTAACTTCTCTCATGTAATTTAGGCATGTATTCCTTAGAACTGATGCTGTTGTTAATTTTTTCCACTCAAATACCCTATTATTTGCCTGTCCGCTCTAAAATGCATTCCATTTTCAAAGTAAGTTACCTCACCTCAGATTGTTTTGAATTCTAATTTTGCTCTGCTGCAAAGAAACATTCATGATAATTTGCATGTCTAATGTATATAATCTGTTTCAGCATAGACTGATATTAAAATACTGATTTTAATATTCATTGATTAAAAATACTGATTTTCAAACCCAGCACTCACTTCTAAAGAACACAATCAGTCCATCTACTCATTCTGACAGAAAATAACAATTCAGAATGCAATTTTCTTAATCAACTCTACTGCATATTAAATCTATACCTCTTCCACTCTGTTAGCTTGCTTAAAAATGTAGTTGGGGTAAGTGTCGACATACTGAACAAAACCATAACAGTTTTCCCTTTATCCACTGGATACATACACAGGATTTAGCTTAATATGACAATTCATCATGCTTTCTAGTATGTGATGACATACAGCATAGCCCCAGGAACTGCAGGTAAGCCACTCTAAGAGCAGAACCTGGCTTTCTCCTCGGGCAGCTCTATACAACCTTGTAACTATCCTCTAATGCAGGCCACTCAAACCATCTCATAAGTTAAAACTTTTACATGAAGTGCTATCTCAATAATGTTATTTGTGGTGCGCCATTGCAACTTCACCATATTAACTGTGGTGACCACCAACTTGCAGAAGAGTGAGGGAGGAGAGGAAAGAAGAAATACAAATACCTTCAGCCACCTTCTTAAACGCATCTCTTGCTGCTGAATAGTAGTGCAGCATATTCCTTGATCTTCCTCTTACTATATGTTAAATGGAATTTTTTTTTAGCCTCTGAATGTTTTTACTTCTGCTTTCTGTTTTACTCTGATCTTTCCGGTTAGCACTTCACATTCAATTTTCCCCCTTCTCCATGCATAGTAATTTGACAATGAGCACAACTTTTAAAACAGACTCTGAACCTTAGTAAGTCATGTTTACAGGTGCTGATATGTGGGAAACATTACAGTTAGTACAGCTATTCCTATCCTATTAATATCCAAACCGCTCTCTCATTCCTCAAAGTAGAAGAGAGCACAGAAAAGCAAATCCAATAATGACAGAAACAGCAAGATGACAAAAGAGGATAGCTAACACACAAAACAAGAAAGAAGTAATATGGACAGGAAATGACCAAACTGCAGGGAGGTAAGCATACTCCAAGATCAAAAGGAACAAAAAACATCACCTTCCTTTTACTTTCAGTCAGGTACATGCTGTAGGAGGCTTTTCTCAGGCCCTTCAACAGCTGTTTACAGATAAGAATAGCATGTACCAGCCAGATTTTCTACTATACAGTGAAGTACAGGATGCGGGAGAACTGGTGTCTTAATAAAAAGCATACACCTCACTACTGAATGCTATGTTTGCGGTGTACAAGTAACCTTTACTAGTTCAATCTGTTTTGGGCCAAGTTGCACATAACATTAGCCTCTGTTAACTCTTCAGGTGAACAGCCACCCTACTTATTAGTCTTTTTAAGCCACAGCATCTATCCCTGCATCATCTAGTAAGCCAATTATATATATATTTTAACAGAAGAGAAAAATTGAGCACTGGTCACTCGACTGTAAAGTCCTCTTCAATACACTCTCCATAGTGCATAGCACTGACCTTTTCTGAGCTTGTAAATTTCAGATTATTTCTTGAATATTTTTCCTCTATTACTGTGGGACTTCCCGAGTTCTTTCGATGTCAGCAGCACCAGCCTGTTCCAATATAATTATCTGAGTTGTTTCGAAGCTGGTCTCTGATACAATCCCAATTCTGTCTGAGCTAAAGGCATTACATTTGACAGTGTTGTAACATGGTACCCTGTCCACTGATGGCTAACTTGTAATACTTCCACAGAGGCCACAATTCCATAATGTGCTTATGATCAGGTGAGCATTGGTGTAAGTTGTCTGAATTCTTGCCACGACTGTCCTTAAAATGGACAAATTCTCTTAGAATTAACTTTTAATATGAAGTTCTTCAATAAAACAAAGGTAAGTTTTGCACTGTTTATAGGGGTAACACACAAAAAACCTCTCCTACGTATTAAACTTTCATTTTCTGCCACGCACCTTTGGTGTAATAAAGAAGTACTGAGACGTGCTTTCTTTACAAGCAGTGTTTACAACCATTTCAAAAACTCTTCTCTCATTCATAGGATCCATTCCCTAAAAAAAGAAAAATAAAAAAGTCGGCTTTCTCCAGTATGTTATAAGCATCTGTACAGTAAGAGGTAGATACTGCAACATTGATCCTCACCTGATTTATTTCATCTACAACCCTGAAAGGACATCTGTTGAGTTCCTGTAGAGCCATCAGGTACAAAATAGTGGAAACGCTTTTCTCACCTCCGCTCTGATGGTACGGAGTCAACTCATGAAGTTCACTGCTACTGTGGAATTTGACTCTAATGCGGACCCCATACTTGTCGTACTCCTCCTATAAAAACCAATACCCATTAAACTCAGTTTCTTGTGCTACAGCTTATTTGATAATGACAGGCAAATTAAAGGAAATTCATGTCAAATGTTCTACAGGGTCTATGAACTAGTCAGGTTCAACTTAGTATCAATATATTAATTCTGTTTCATATATTTTCTTGACTCTTGATCTGTCCTTCTCAGTTAGAGAATTTTCAACACCACTCTCTCCCTGTGACAGTGATTTGTTAATTCCTAACTTCTCATAAGGAAGACTTAATAAATATTAAGAACAGCAACAAGAAGAAAAATTCTTGGCTAGAAAAAGGACAAACCATACCCCCGTAAATTCACTGGAAAAAAAGCATTAGGGTACATGATTCTATCAACTTGAACAGTGGGGTGATGGGGGGGTGGTGTGTGTGTATAGGTTAAAATCCCATCTGAACCTCTTAAAAAGTGCAAGCAGTCTAATTAAACCCTTCACTTTTCCTCCACTAGTATACTGAGATACAAAGTTCATACAAAATCCACCATGACAGCTATTTCACTTTCATGCTCAGGCAGGAAAACCAGACTTAGATTCCAGCCCCAGCCTTTTCTTTTTAACAGAAAACAGGCACTTATCAGCACTCTTAGTCAATGGTGCATAGGTATGGGGATAACACATGTGGTTCAAAAGACAATCCACGCAAGGAAATACATTCATAATCCAAGGAAGAAATCTTCCTAGTACTTGTTGATATTTCTGAAGTTCAGATAAATTCAGTGCAGGAATGAAAATGCAATCCCCAGAGCGGAAAACCCATACTGACTGCTTACCATTTAATCAACATAAGATGCAATCTTTATATGCACCTAATCTAGTTAATGAGAACTACAGGAAAGATTCAAAAGTTTGAGAAATATGAGTTCCAAGAGGACTGTCTTGTGTTCACTATGAAGCCTATATCCTGCACTTCAAGGTAACTAATTCATGTACTTTTTGTAACACTTGTAATGCCTAGAGTAGAAGAAAGGAGTGGAGGTGGTTCCTGATGGTCACTCTTGAATACTAGACTCTGAAAGAACAGTCCTGACAAAGAAACACTGAGACCTCCAGCCCATAGAAGCTGGCATATTTCAGTTTGATCCAAATTGCCACATACCAGAGTCACCAATAGGCATATGAACCTGAGTGACCTGGCAGAGCTGAATCATTTTAGGGCTAGGGTTTACGATGAACAGGTCTAAAATGGTCTTTTACTTACCACTAAGTAAATAAGTCATACCTTACAAGATTTAAAACTCCCTTAAAGAACTTCAAGTCTGTAGGAATAATTTTCAGCTTGATATTTTCAGCTCTTGGTTTGGGCTGAGTAATGTACATACCAGATACCATTCAACATTGGAGAGGTTCTATTAAATCCTATCAGATGAGCTCATCTGCTAAATCAGAAAATCAAGCCACTTTTGGTGTTTTACTACACCTGCAGCAGACAAACATCCTCAGGACTGGAGAACGTAAGGTCTGATGCTGTTACTTACTTTCATGTACTACAAACCTCTGGTGTTCCTGGTGTACCAACCAGTGTTACAGAAACAAGGAACTGTGAATCTTTGTGGGACATTACACAACAACTTCATGTAAGGAGAAGCAAAATACAAGACCTAAGGCCTCTATAGGCCCCCTGGACTTTCAGCTGCATTGTCACTTTTTGAAACTAGGCTTGGAGAAGAGTACAAGGTACAGGCTGGCAAAGCCTCCAGTAAAGAAGATACACCTTCTGGCCCAGATGCAATAGCAGGCCTTTCTTGCCAGACTACTGGGAGCGCCAGTTCATGTAACTGACAGACATTTCAGGACCTGTCAAGAGTTATGTCCAAAACTCCCTGTGGGGAATTGAGGAAGGAGAGGGCTATTACTCTGAACAGCACTACCAAGTGCTACCAGGAAAGTCAAAACTTTCACTAAGGTTTTTGCTATGAAATCAAGGAAGGACCTAGTGAAGTGCTTCATGCAGTATGTACTATCAACAAGGACATCATCAGATCACAAGGCTCCTGCAGAACAGGCTAACAGAGGTTTGAACTTCAGTGTCACAACATTATTTCTAATAAGGATGCCTCAAGCATCTCTCGCTTGATATTGACAGATCAGGGCAAAAGAGCCATCTGCAGAGAAGAAGTATAAAGAAGGAATCCAACCTCTAGAACAGATTATCCACCCCTCTGTATCAGAGGCATTGATCCCTTGAGGAAAGTTTTAGTCATTGGCACAGTACCAATAACTAATCTCTTAAAATATTTGTAACATCTTTGCAAGAGAAAAGCAAAACTTTTTGAAGAAGGTATTCAGAATGACAGTCCAGACTCTCTCTGCTTTTAAACTGCTTTACTGTTTTTCTGTGTACCCTTTCCCAGCTTACTTTTACATAGATGATATTGGTGTGATATGGATCTGACTCTCTAGCTAACTATCAAAAACCTGGAAAGTCAATGTTTTAATGTCTTACTGTTTCATAATGCTAGTTTCTATGTAAACATTTTTATGCAGTTCATGTAAAGAACCTCGTCAGTCACTCGCTGTGCGGCCTCCAATAATAACTACCACTTGAAAAATTTTAAGAAAAGCTACTCAAGTAATTTACAACAGCAAAAAAATGTCTAAGTGTCAACTTTCACTATTATGGAGTCCATGCATTGCATACACAAGTCTTAAAATTGTCATTACAGAGACCAATTTAACACAAAATACCCGATTTCTCTTCAGCCCACTGCTCTGAACATTTCTCCAAAAGGTACTGTAGATGCTTTAAACTCCCCATCAGAGGTAAACCGTGCCTGTAAATGTTACTGAGGGCACAAGAGGCTATTCTGCTCTGGTGAGACCCCACCTGGAGTACTGTGTCCAGCTCTGGAGCCCTCAGTACAGGAAAGATATGGACCTGTTGGAAAGGGTCTAGAGGAATGCACAAAAAAATTACCAGCAGCGTGGAGCACCTCCCCTGTAAGGAAGGCTGAGAAAGTTGGGGTTTTTCAGCCTGTAGAAGAGAAGATTCGAGGGAGACCTTATTGTGGCATTTCAGTTCTTAAAAGGTGCCTATAAGAAAGATGCGGAGAGGCTTTGGCAGCAGAGCCTGCTGCAATAGGACGAGGGGCGATGGTTTTAAGCTAAAAGATGTGAGATTCAGGCTGGACATGAGGAGAAAATTCTTTACAATGAGGGTAGCAGTGGCACAGGTTGCCAGAGAGGTGGTGGATGCTCCATCCCTGGAGACATTCACAGCATGAAAATAGAACATTTTTCTTCCATATGAAAAATAAATCATACCTCATTTTCCACATGAAGATCAACTTCACCAACACATTGCATAGCACTAAAGAAGTTACTGAACTTCTCATTAATCTGCTCAATCAGCTTTTTCAGAGGATTTAGCCACCTTTCTTTGACCTAGAAGCACACATAACCAAGTAAAACATTATTTAATAACTGAATTTTCATTTAGAGGTAGCATTTAAATAATAATAAAAAAATAATCCTAATTACAGAAGCCAACATCTCAGTTTACACGCAAGAGTACTTTGAATGTTACCCTTTATTTCTGTATATATATTGTATCCAGACAGACATACTGACACATAAGTGATAATTTCAGCCATTACCTGTGAAATGTTTTGCCTATAGTTATCCAATTCTTTTTTCTTTTCCTCTAGATATACTGTTAGCTGCTCTATTTCTTGTGTCTGCTTTACATATTCTTCAACAACCTGCCAAAATAAAAAACCCCAAGCAGTCAATAAAATGTTTGCCAGTTCTAACCTTGACTATAAAAATATCACACTATAGTGATTCAATTCAGCACCATCACAGATCATTGCACTGCACACTGAACAAGATGCATTTCTAGCTTTAAAACAAAGAAACTGTAAAGCATTGCTTCTTTCAGGTTACTGCAACTTTTTTGTGATTTTTTTGTTTGTTTGTTTGTTTTTTTGTTTTTTTTTTTTTAAAAAGGCACAGAACACACTGTTCTTTTGGAAGAACCTACTTAAAATTCTAATAGATGCAGAATCTGGCATTTACAGCACATTGTTCCTGCTGTCTAGCTTATTATACCAAGAGATCTAACACAAGAGTGGGAATTAAGCACAATATGGGTGGAGGGGGAGGAAGGGAGAGCACGGAGAAAGCAGTGAACATACTGAAGCATTCAGGCCTGTGAAACAGGAGGCCCTAGTTTTCTCTTCATTCAGGAAAGCATCAATTTCCTCCAATGTGGCCGGAAGCGCCTGAAAAGCCTACAAGAGAGAGGATGTATGTGTTACACAGCAATGCTAATGAAGAATTCAATCCTGCTAAAAAGAAATTGAATAAGCCATAAAATATTCTATTAGTTTTAATAAAATATTCTACTAGTTTTAATTAGGATGTCATATATTCAAAATTTAAGCAAGATTCCCCACAAACTGTTCTGGACAGAGAAAGAAGGCTTGAACCGCTACTACGTAACAGATACACAATTGATTGCACCTTAGTTGCCCACGCTGTGCAGGTACAGATGCTCACAGATTTGGTATAAGCCAGTGGACACTAGTTAAGCCATATAAATACTTCTAGGGGCTGGGAGGACCTCCAGGGAAGAAGGTGGGCCCAGACTTCAGTTCTTTATTGCTGCTTCCTTAGAGCAAGAAGGTAGAAAAATATGACCTCTAATTATCTGTGTGAACACGAGACTGGATTTTAATGGAAATTTCAGATCAAATTTTCTCTCCCCTGCACACAGAACAAAGCGATAGGCAGAAGAGATCCCTAGATATCTATTTAAAGCACTATTTAAAGGTGTTTTAAAAGGTTAAGTGACAATATATGAGACAAAACTAACAGAAGTACTCATGATCCTTTACTGGTAGCCTTCTAACATAAAGACACAATATTCTTGGCTGGAGAAGTCAGACTGCTCTACAACATACAAAATCTAAGAGGTATGTGGGGATTTTGTTTTGTACATACAGTTTGAAATTCTTTTGGAAGATGTTCATCCAGACCCAGTCTGCAGACCTGCTGAGCTTTTTTCAGCAATTCCTTGCAGTTCTCTACAAGAACTCGCTTCCTATCATCCAGTTCAAGAAATCGTTGCTGTCAGAAAAGATATTGAAGATATGAAACCACATTTTTCTACTTTATTATAAATTTCTAAAGGTGACACTAGCACACTGGCATCTAAATCAGAGAACGCAGTGAAATCAGACTGCTTAAAGATAGAAAATCTTTGTTTCAACACACAGAACTCATTCTGCCTCTCTGCTTGAAGTCAACAGATGCCAAGGTAGACTGATCAAAAGCATTCCTGTAATACAGCCAAATTTATTTTCCCTCAATTAGACAACTGTGCATGTAGATCTGTCCTGGGTTCAGCAGCAGCAGTCATTTTTCTCTTGCTTAGTAGCTGGTACAGTGATGTGGTTTTGACTTTCAGCCTGGGAACAGCACCAATAACACCAGTGTTTTTAGTTGCTGCTCAGTAATGTTTACTCTGACCAAGGACTTTCTGAATCAGAGACAGGGCACCTGACCCAAACTGACCAAAGAGGTATTCCATATCACAGCACCTCAGGCCCAGTATATAAACTGGGGCAGTTACCCAGAAGGGTGAGATCACTGCTCGGGTTGGGCTGGGTATCTGTCGGTGGGTGGTGAGCATCTGTATTCTCTTCCCTTGTTATTTCCCTTGTCATTATTATGGTGGTAGCAGCAGTGGTTTGTGTCATACCTTAGTTACTGAACTGCTCTTATCTCAACCTGTGGGAGTTACATTCTTTTGAGTCTCCTCCCCTTCCCTCTGGGAGCAGGGGGTGGGGGGGAAGAAGGGGTGGGGAGTGAGTAAGAGACTTCATGGCCGATTTGTCGACTGGGTTTAAACCACAACAAGATCCAATATATGTATCAAAATTGACTGTTTTAAAGGAAATTCCCTATACACCAAAACACAACAACTGTGAGCCTTATTTTTTTATTATCTCTCATTCAACTGTATGTATCTATCTGCTTGGGAAAACACAATGGATATGATGTACACTGAATGATATATTTTAGCTGAAATTTTACAGAGTAAACACGATAATTAGACAATCAGAAGTACTTTCTTTGTTGTTTCATACTGCACCTCTCTAATGCAGCTAGCAAAATACAAAATGGAAACACACGTAGTTTTTAAACTAGTGCTGAAAAGTAAGTAAAACACAGGTAGTTTCTGGTTTTCAATAGCGGTCTCAAGGCTAAACTGTTTGGAACTTTCTACAGGTAAGTGGCCAGCCCTGCTCTATGACTTTAATAGTACAGTGTTATCACAGCAGTAGTTAAAATACAATACACAAAATACAACACCTTCATGAAACACTGAGCTAAAGGTTATCTCAAGCAGTATTCAGGCGAAAACCTTGGATAGAAGTATCTCTTCCCCTCTGCCCCAGAAATCTCAATCACTTATCTCTACACACATCATCCCTACTGCAGATCTCCTGCTTCCAAATGCCGAGCTGACAGTGCCTGGGAGCAGCGGCTTGCTGCTGTCCCCCAACTCAGGTGAGCATGTAACTGCAAACAGCTGGGAGCTCCAGCCACTTAGAAGTAAAAAGTTGTATATACCAATACATACTAAGATACCAGAACTTTTAATGCAAGTTATTTTACTACACATTTACTCAGTGATTACACATGCAATCCATCTTTGTAATAGTTACACCATAGGAATACAGAGTTTTCAGAGGTACAAAATTCTAACTTACAATCCATATGCACAATACTTTGCTTCAGAACTTTCTTCTGACAGTCTGAGAAGTTTGGTTATGTTCCTACACTTGGGAGAGCTTTATCTTCCCAATTTTTTTGTTGTGAACTTCAGTTAAATATGGGAGCCCTCCAGTGGCAAAAAAACCCCCAAAACAACAAACCTGAACAGCTCATTTGGAGAGCATACCATTAGCTAAAGACTTATTCCACATTCTTAAAATACAGGACACAGACATTGATGGAAAATCACGTTACTTTCTGACAATTAATCTTTATTTACTAAATACAACAGATGCAGTCGTAACAGATACTATCATGAGTGGTCATCCATGAAGTTCTTTCATTCACTTAAAAATTAGGGCTGCTGATCTCTACAGCATGTATGAACTCAAAAATCCTGTTTTTTCCTTTCCTCCATCAAATACTAGGAAACAGATTTTTCATTAGAGATGAGCATTTCACAATCTTCACAAACTACAACACTGTGAAGGTATTTTACTACACTGTGTTTTCAGAAGTGAAAAAAATAAAAAAGAATTAAAAGCTTTTTCAGATTTTACACCCCCTCCATAGGTCTACAGTAGAGAAGGAGGTAAATGTCACATGGCAGTGCTAAAAGGACTGGCATTAGATTTATACACCTAAAAGAGCAGTAAGTAGAAGATGGCCCTCTCTTTGGTTACAGGCAAGATCTCACATCATTCTGAATTAACAGAAATAAAACTGTACAACATAACACTTACGTTCTACTACATATTTGCATATGCCCTATAATGCATTCAGTAACATTTTTAGGGACACTTTAGAAAGTTCTAAATTAAAACTGAACTGTATTTTGAATCTCAGAAATTTAAAACCCAGCTGGCTTCGTCTAAAATGTGTTTGACCTCATGGTAACAAAAGCAAATGATCCAGTGAAACACATCACACCCATACTTTCCTCATACAAGAAACATCGATTTATTCTATGTGTTTGACCACTCCAGAGCCAAAGGCAACTTTAAATCATCTGAACTGGGGAATCTCAGCTCACAATTGTACATAGAGCTCCCATTTGAAACCCTGCAAAGCTGCACAGAACAATGATTCAAGTTTCTCTCTAAACACTGAAAACTTGACATAGGCTCAACATTGAATATGCCTGACCAGGCCTAAGGCAAGCAAAATTCTTCA
>JANRGW010031590.1:0-19006 GCA_024733675.1 Psilopsiagon aymara | reverse complement strand
TGGGGGGTGGGGGGGGTGGAAACCTCAGCATTCAACAGGAAGACTGGGAAGCAATAGATACTTGATGTGGTTATGAAGAAGGTACTAGAATAAACGCACTGAAAGTTCAAGAAGGTAAGTCTCAATTGTCATTTAGCTTCACCAGCTGATTGTCATGGCCACACACTAAATAAGACATAGATAAATATAAATAAATAAAAATACACAAGTTTTAATTTCTTCTCCCTCCTACATATTAAAAAATGCATAGCAATGTTAAAGCTTCTGTTGATTTCCTTACAGTGACTCAATAGAAAAATCTAGTTAAAAAAATAACTCTATATAGAGCAAGTTACCATTCTGAATAGAGATGCTGCATGAAAATCAGCCTAGGAAGAGCTCTACATTTGTTTCAGCCAACACGATAAGAAGCTTTTTTCCAGGGAAAAAAGCTTCATCTAGGTACTTCAGGAAAGCTCTGTACTAGTATGGAGCTGTGATTACAGCTTCCTGAAACACCCCTATCAAACAGCAGAAACCAGTTATACTCTGTGCACAAGCAATTGGTATTCTGTTGTGCTCACCAATATCGCAACCAGTTTGTGCAAAATAAGGTAGTTAAAGAAAATACTGTTATCAGTAGCCAATGTCTTCTCATGAATTTGTGTTTAAGCACATGCCTGGTGGCAGCATTTAACTATGTGAAGTTTGGAAATTTATCCATACAAAAACAGAATCTGTATTTCATTAAAACTTGGCTTAGCGAGCAAATGTTGCAATATACATACTTAGTATTAATGCCAATTATTTAAACAAATTCTTATCAAATGAACCTGAAACTTAACAAGCTATCAAAGCAAGTCAATTAGCAAGACTCTTTCAAACAACCATCATAAACATGCATGCAAACTGTGACGATTATCTAATGAAGCAGATGGGTCACAAACACAGATTTGCTTCAGAGGCTCACTAAATAAATTAAAAACAAGGAGTTGTCAAAATATCACCAAGGTTCCCACTTGAACTGCAATGATATATATAATACAAACCCCAGAAACCTGCTGCTAACTTGACTTTTTCAAAACCATCATGTACTATTTTCAGCCTTAACACAAATGGTTAAAACCCCCCACTATAAAGCAACAAACATGATGTTGTCTCACAGTATCCCAGTGCCAACACCTCACAAGAGGAACATATGCAATGTCTGAGATGTACCAAGTGGGGTTTGTGTTTGCTTCAAATCTTAATCAGTATTTACTCAAGTATTACAAAGACTCAAGACTGCTTGGGAGAGGAAGACCATGAATGAGTGCTGCGTATTAACAAAGCTTCATGGCTTCTTTGGCCAATACCCACCACCCCAATTTTCAACAAAGGCATCATGACCAACATATGACCTACAAAAATGTCTGATGATTAAATATAGAATTAATGGTCCCATAACTGTAACGTTTAGGTTCCAGTTTACTTCACTATGCAGTTTTAGTACGACATGCTTATTTCTGTTCGGCTTCCTCTTTTTGCAGGTTTATTTATCTTATAAAACCTTGTAGCAGCTGTTTTCAAGACTTCCTTGGGGTGCTGCAAGGCCATCCTCACAGCAGGTTTCTACTGCTATAGCAAAAAAAAATCAGCCAAAGCTGCTTAGAAGTTGGAGAGAAGGCCCAATTTAAACACACAATTTCAATAACAATGAATTTGAGATGAAGCTAAGAAATACCAAGTTTTCCCCATCAAAGTGCATCTCCTAAGGCAGAAAATAAGAAATAAACCACAGAGTGTACAAAATACATCATTCGCAGGACAATGCAGGAAACAGAACTTCCAAAAGAAGGGGCTAAAGACTTAATTCAAAGACTCAAAATGCAGTATATTGAGAAGCGTGGCTTCGGACTTCCAAGCACGTAAAAACTTAAGATGCAGCTGAATACTCAGATAAGGAAAAAACTTACCATTCTGTATTTTGAGTTTTTTCCTCCAGTACTCTGAAAGATTGTACTACTACTACACAAATACAAAAATTGACCTCTGTGAATCAATCCAGGAGATACCACAGCACTCTATGCTCTTCAAAACCAGCATGTCTGTGGAACTACTATCTCACACTTGTCTTTTTCCCTGAACACAACACAGCTTCCTAATACAATCAATACAATGACCATTTATTCTCCTCTCTTTCCCTCCAAAGAAGGCACTTAATTACAGCATGATAAAATGAGCTATGAAAGAAAGGTAAAACACATCTGCCTTACTCTGGTATGGTACTTTCTGGCTTATCTTGAGCTTGCATCTCCTGTGTGCTTTGGGGTTACTTGCCTATGACAAATTTGGAAGAAAAATAATACTTCCAAATGACAGCTAGTGTTTTTATGCACACCATGCATTATAATAAAAAAATTCAGGGCATGATGCCTTTCGGAATATTTTCACAGAAGCTTAGAGGGCTCAGCTGAGGAAGACAAGTCCAGAGGAGGGCCATAAGGATGATCATGGGACTGGAGCACCTCCCGTATGAAGTCAGGCTGAGAAAGTTGGGGCTGTTCAGCCTGGAGAAGAGAAGGCTGTGTGGAGACCTCATAGCAGCATTCCAATATCTGAAGGGGGCCTATAGGGATGCTGGGGAGGGACTCTTCATTAATGACTGTAGTGATAGGACAAGGGGTAATGGGTTCAAACTTAAAGAGGAGAAGTTTAGATTGGATATGAGGAAGAAATTCTTTACTGTTAGGGTGGTGAGGCACTGGAATAGGCTGCCCAGGGAAGTTGTGAATGCTCCATCGCTGGTGGTGCTCAAGGCCAGGCTCAACAGAGGCTTGGGTGGCATGGTTTAGTGTGAGATGTCCATGCCCATGGCAGGGGAGCTTGAACTAGGTGGTCTTCAGGTCCTTTCCTACCTTAACTATTCTATGATTCTAAGACAAAGCTCCAATTCAGTTTCAAATGAAGAGGCTGAAGTCAAACTACAGAAACCAAGGCTAAATACTTAGCAGTACTAACACAGACACAGAAGCATCCTTTTTTTATACAGGGGCTTCCACAGAAGATGCTTTCAAAGTACATATCCCAGTATTCATAGAAATAGTTACCTCTGCAGCTTTTAGCTGTCCACTTGCTGCTTTATACTCTGTTTCTAGTCTGATCTTCTCAGCAGCCACTGCAGTGCTCTGAAGAATCAAATCTGCCTTGAGGATGTTCAGTGATACACAGTTCTACAAAGGAAAACAGCAAATATCTTTTTTTTTCCACAAAAGTCTCAAAACTTATAGAATTACCATCAAGGTTTAGAACTGATTCACTTTTTAGTCATACCATGCAATCCCATACACTGTTCAGCTCTTCAACAAAGTCAATGAAAAAAGGAAGATGCCTTACTGGTGACACAAACTCTTCAAGACGTATAGTCTCCCAGCTACTTTTAATCTGTAAGCATATAAATCTCACTTGCAACCAAACCCTTTTACACCAAAAGGCACATTCTCTTTCCCTATGCCAGATACTCACATATGAAATGCAAGAAAAGACAAAGCCATCTCAATTCTTTCTCAGACACAGAATAAAACAGGTGGATTTTGGTGGTCTTTGTAAGTCACACACAGAAATGGAAAAAGGTCAAAAAATAAACACATAAGACAGGTCTCTCTCACTGATGAGACGACTGACAGTGACTCTAGTGTCTTGCATCTTACTGGAACAGACAACAGAAGGATGCTCTATTTTGAAAGTTTCTTGACAGATTTTAGGGATCCCCAGAACCTCGTCTAACACCTTTGACATTAATTGATTGCTTCTTTAAATGAGTCAGCATCAGGAATTAGCAACATATTTCTGAGTGTGCGAAAGGCTGATTTAAACCTCAAATTATGGGGCATTAAGAATACCACTTTATAATATGACAATTATAAAAAAATACAAACTAACAAACAGAACCCCAACACCCCCCCCCAAAAAAAAAAACCCAAAAATCTTCTCTCTTAATGAAAAGGAGAACAAGGTTCCAACTGTTGGCCTGTTCCAACTGCAAGGGATCTGTAGGGTGAAGTTTTCCATGTTTGCTCCTGACCACAATAGTGAGCCTATCACTGTTGTGATAGTGACCTAATCACAAGGTCTGAGATCTGTACTATTTATCTGTTTTCAGTCATTGTAAGGGAAGCAAATTGAGTAAAGTAATGACAAAAGGAGATGAAAAATGGAAAAAGGTTATTCAAATACAGCGCAAATACATGCAAACCCAGTGCCAGAATCTGAAACAGTGGAACAAGGTTGTTTCTGTCTACAGGTTGTAAAGTACTAAAGTATATTAGATATGTTCCAGGTGCAGTCTGGCACATCTTTGTGTAAATTTTTTATCACTTTAATAGCCTACAGTTAGCATAACTACAAAACCTATTGGAAAAGCAAAGGCACACAAACTTGGAAGCCTTAAGTGTGGTTTGGCCAAATGACAGGAAATGTACGGATTTCAACAATTTTGATAAAGCATATAATGAAACATTTTTCTTCTATCAAACCATTTTCTTCTCTTCAGTACGTACTAGCATGTATTTCCTACAGTATGCCAAATATAAAAATTAGGCTGACACATCACTGAAATAAATCTCTTTGATCATCAATAACTATCTCAAGCAAATACCATCCTTGTTCCCCTACAGCCCTGGTATACTGAGAAATACCCAGTATATGTCAAATCTGATTGTCTATACTAGGTGAAAAAGAGATGAAGACATTCCTTCAGGCAGGTCATACAGCAGCCAGTAAACAACTCCAGGTGCACTTTACAAAAGCAACACACTTGGACAGATTATGTGCTGCTAAATGGGCTTCAAATTAAAAAAAAAAGTACTTTCTAGAAATTTCTCTTAACTATAAAGCATTTGCACCTGTTTGAAGAGTGTTACTCTTCAGTACTGTTATTACCTGTATAATCTCTGTAACATAATCTAGAGTCTAAGCAACCCTTTCAACATGGCAGGTGTTTTGTCATTTGGCATTGCAAAATTGCTTTGGCTAGCTAACCAAAGGTAATACCTGAAACACTCCAATTGTTGCAGACCATGCTTATCAACAAACAGAAACAGCCCACCCACTTGGAATATTTCTTTCTTTATTTATCATCTAAATATCAACAATGTATGTATTGAAATAGTCCTCATTTCAAAGGTCACACTCAACTCTTGAAGGATAAGCAAGAACACATTTCAACATTAGTAAGGCATGGTAAAGTTAAAACATACATGTTCAAAGACGCTGCAAGAATGGCAGTATTTTTTCTGCTGAGTGCAAATGCGCAGATTCCCTTGGAACTAAAAGCAACTGTTTCTTGTTCCTTACTTAAGAAAAGTTCTTAGTTGATAAAATTCACTTCCTGGCAGCTCCCATTACTAGGGTTTACGGGCTAAATGAAAGCAACAATTAAGTTCAGAATGTTTTCTCTTTTTTTCGAATTAAAGAAAACCTTATGACATTGGAGCCTGAGATTCTAGTACTTTCCACATCCCCACCCTTTTCCACCATCACAGATCCTTACAGCTTCTGGCCAATTTTTCACATGACTAAGGTTACATTTTTTTATTCAATAAAAAGAAAAAAAGGTATTATGAACTGGGGTGAAATGAACAGTTCACACAGGCCAAACAGGGTAATGGTTCATTCCTATTTCATGTCTGTATCTACTGAATCAGATCATGGACTGTAAGACTTCAGCCCCTGAGAGTCCAAATCAACACAAGCAGATTATCTACAAATTTGATCAACAACAGATGAACAAGTTCGAGTTCATAAAAGCTTCAAAAGATGATATCTTGAAGCAAGTTAGCTTGTAAACATTAACAGTAAAATATCCAAGTATTGTGTACCTCCTCCCTGAGTTACAATAACTGGACTTTTCTTAACAGTGGAACACAAACGAAGATAAAAATCCATACCTTTATGAGTTGCGTTAATTCAGTAACGAGTCTTGCTTTTTGGTTATTTATTTCTTTGACCTTTACATCTGCCTGTTTAGATTGCGCCTCTAAGTCGATAGCATCTTGTTCCAGCTGTCTTAAACTATGGGAGGAATCAATATTTGATTAATCCTGATTAAAAAAAAACTGTACAAAAATACAAAAAAATCTTTATGTCGGTGATGAAGCAATAGTCAGCAACAATAGGAATCCGATACCTAAACATTCCAAACACATTCAAGACATTCCCAATCTATTCACTTGAAACCTAAAAAATTCAAAAGACAAAAAAAAAGTCATAAAGAAACCTTGATTTTGGCAACTAAAGCCATCACTCAGCAATCATAATACTTCTGTAGATTTCAGATTAAAAATACTTAAAAAAAATTATTTAAGGATAACATTTTTCTTCTGCTGCTAGCTCCTTGCAATGATACAACTTAGCAGAGTTCAGGAGGTTTGTTTAATTCTTGTTATATACACTAATTAAAAAAAAAAAAACGTGTCCTCAGCTTACTGCAGAAAAAAAAAGAGTTTAAAATGAGTGAAGATTCTGAAGAACTTCATATGAAATAATAATGCTTAATGAGCTGCATAGCATTTGAAGATCTTCAAAAAACAGCCAAACAGATAAGAGGAAGATCCAGAAAACTACAAACTAAGCATTCTTTGACCCCCCTGGAAAACAATTGTAGAAGCACAAGGGAGAAGGTGATCAGGAAGAAACAGCTAGCATATACCAAAGGTACTCATCATACCTAATGAATGCAATTGTAAACCAACCAGATAATGAGAGATCAAGTGGTGGTCATTTACTTAAGCTTTACCAAGGCTTTCTGTTAGGTTATCTGATAAAACCTCATTTATGCACCAGAAAAGGAGAAACAGACAATAGCAGGTGGGGAAGCCCAAATAAAACCCTACCCTGGTTATCCCCAGGCCCATCACAGGAGCCATCAGCCTGTGAAATTCTACACACACACACACACACACTCACGCCTCAGCTTTAACAATTGTTTTTCTCCTTCTTAGTAGCTGGTGCAGTGCTGTGTCTGAAAACTGTGCTGATAACACACTGATAAACAACTATGTATTAAGTTGTTGCTAGGTAATGTTTACTCCAATCAACGACTTTTTCAGTCTCAGGCTCTGACAGTGAGGAGGGGCACAAGAAGCCAGAAGGAAGCAGAGATAGGATACCTGACCCAAACTAGCCAAAGGTATATTCCACATTTCATACCACAGCATGTCATGCCCAGTATATAAACTGGGGGGAGTTACCCAGAAGGCACAGATTGCTGCTCAGGTCAGGCTGGGTATCAGTTGGCAGGTCGTGAGCAACTGTATTGTGCATCACTTGTGTTTATTTTTTCCTTTTTCCCCTTTAGTTTCATATTTCTCCCCTTGTTATTTCCCTTATCATTAGTATTATTCTTGGTGGTAGAAGTAGTAGTAGTTTTGTACTATACTTTAGTTATTGGACTGTTCTTATCTCAACCCATAGGATTTACATTCTTTCAATTCTCTCCTGCCAACCGGGAGCAGGGGAGGGGGGAGACCACTGGCCCATCTCTAAGCCCAGAGGAGCACAGGGGCACCTTATCAGGCAGGAACTCAAATTAAGGACTCAAATGAAGTGATTCAGGGAAAACTCCAGGAACTCGCCAACAAAGTTTGAAGTTGACAAGCAGATATTTTTTACTGCAGCACTCCTCCAAATGTGTCTCCCCCGAGCATCAACCAAGCTGTGACTATATTGTTGTTAAACATACATATTCATTAGATTACATACATTACATCATACTTTTAGAGAATGCCTCCCGTATGCACTCAAAAATGTGGTAATGGGCTTTCAGACCCCTGGTGGTTATTTCTTCATCACTTTGTTTTAGGATCATTGTCAGAACCAGGCGGTTCTGGCAAAGCTTATCTTAGTAATTTCCTTTTCTCTATAGTTGCTAACAAAGTCTTAACATCCTAGAGGTTACTCATTTACAACCCTATTCTTCAGAAGGAACATGCTGTCCTAGGACAGCCTCAGCTCCAGTGTTAAGGTGTGAAACCCAACAAGGAAAGTGAACACCACAGCATCTGAGGATGGTGGTCTCCTGGGCGTATAGGAAACATCATGGAATATAGCAGAAAAGCATGTAAATAGCAGGCTGGTCCGCCACACCCAATTAGCACATTCTTTTCTTCAGTCAATTGCATTATTCACTCTTGTCCTGGGTGAATGGTTCTCTAGTCAGTGCGTAAGCAACTACAGTCAGATCATAAGTCACAGAAGGCTTGCTTGCCTGTGATGCCAGCAACTGGAAAGACCAATGGCAGTCACTCAAGTGGGACCACAGGTCAGAGGCCCATGAGTCCATGGTGTCAGCATCTAGTACAAGTGCAGATGTGCAAGTTAATATCTGATGCCTGGTGAAAAGCAAGTCAGACTACCTGTCAGGTGAAGCAGCCTGAGATCCAAATGGTGAGGCCCCAGGAAGAAATGACTATTGAAGGGATCAGCAAAGTTGCTGCCAGAAACCATGAGATCTGACACCTGCTGGTATGTGTACGTATTTAAAAGACGACAGGGGTACTGGCTATTGGGGGGCATTACAGGAGCCATGGTTACATCTGCTCCTTTGTATATCTATGTGACCAGGGAGTCCCAACCAGTTCTGCATGCATCTGCACATGGGTGACTGGAGCAGCTGATACAACCAACAGGAAAGGGCTGCAGCCTTGGGAGTTTGCATGTCCAGATGCCAGCAACTGAGGAGACTGAGGTCCAGGGACAGGTACTGTGCAAATTTAGTGTGTCTGGACCCAGCTGCTGATGGGATCCACGCTGCCTATATATATGTGTGGCAGCCTTACTAGGGGAGTCCCATCCTGTTCAGACAGAGTAGGAACATGGTAAGTCCAGTGGTGCGGTGTTTGTCCAATTTCTTTATGAGTCCATCTGTGCTGTGTGGCTGGCCATGTGTAAATATGTACGTAGTTCCTGTTTAGATGTGTTTTATGTGAATGTGTCTAATGGCACAATCCTCAGTAGTGGTGGCACCTGGGAGCATTAAGTGGCCTCAGATCCACTTTCAGGCTGCTGGATCCAGACTCATTCCTCTAACTTTTTCAATGCTACCTCCCACAATATTATTGTATTCCACCTGTAAAAATTCAGTCTGAGTGGATGGAAGACTATAGGAGGTTAAAAAAAAAGAAAAGTGGTTGGATGGTCAGGCTCAGAGGGTCACGATTAGTCTGTTATATTCTGTCTGGAGGCCAGCATCAAGTAGGATATCACAGCATTAAGTCCTGGGACCTGTCCTCTTTAACATCACTGGCAGTGATCAAGAAGCAACAGAGGGCATTCTGGTCAAGTTTTCAGACAACACTAAAATGTGGGGAGAGTAGGCCTGCCTTTCAGAGGGGCCTGCTGAGGCTGGAGCAAAGGGGTTCACCAAAAGCTCATTAGATTCAGCAAGAACAAATGCTGAGTCCTGCCCCTGGGAAGGAAATGGGTCTGGCAGTGATACAGGCTCAGGACAGACTGGCTGCAGAGAAGCTCTGCAGGGAAGCATTTGAGGTATTGGTAGCCAATGAACTGAGCATAAGCCAGGAGTGCACCCTGGGAGGAGCCAGATACCCCGGCATCCTTGGCTATATGACAAGAAGCACAGGCAGAAGAAGAGGGATTTTTCTTCCCTGTTCAGCACTGCACTCAGTTTACCCCCTTCCCAAACCGCAACCAACTGGAACAAACTTGGAAAGCAAGAAATATGGTCAAGGTCTATAGCACGTGCCCTGCAAGGAAAGGACGAGAGCACTCAGTTTGTTTCCCCTGGACAAGAGACAGCTGTAGGACACCTAATAGCAGCCCCCCACTCTCCTTCCACCAGGAAGCCACTCACAGGATAGAATCAGGCTTTTATAAGAGGTGTGCAGTGGAAGGATGGCAGACAGTGAACATAAATTGAAATTAAAAAAAATCCAGACAATGTCAGCAGAAACTTCTTCCCCATAAGGACAACCAAGAAATCAAACAGGATGTCCAAACAGGTTGTATAACCTCCATGGAGACTTTCAAGATGCAGTTGCATATAGCCCTGAAAATCTTGCTTGAATTCAATGTTCCATTGCTTTGAGACTACAGACTACATGAAGTCCCTTCCAACCTAAGTGATTCTGTAATCATGTGTTACTTTCAAAATTATATCCAGCTTTATTCAGATATCATATCAATTAGAAACATGAGTATTCAAAAATAGTTATGCTTAGTGTATGGACTATTTAAAGAATTTCTATCGCTACAGAAAAAGATCCACATTATAGAAGAAAATGTGTAACAGACTTGTCTGTAATTGTGTCAGGATTCTTACTGATTCAAAATTAAAGAACACAATTACTCTTTTCAAACAGAAGGATTTAACCAATGTTTATTAAGTCAAAGGGTCTGCCTCCTGCCTCCAAATCATATTTTGTATTCTAGTTAAACACCATGACAATACATGTATCCTTAGTAAAGAAACCTGAGAGCAGTTCTTGGCTTGGCAGCTCCACTCACATTCACATTGTTTAAATATGGTTTTTTTCCACAGCAACCTGGGCACAGCTGACTATACAGCAGTTGAGCCTGGTCCCTCTTCAGGGAAGAAAGGCCCTTCTTCAGTTTAATGTACTGTAAGTAATGCAAGAGCTGTGCACATAAACACCAGCACCAACTTCCAGAAAAATAGCGTGGCCTAAGAACATAAGGTATTTGAGGTTACAAAGTCTGTTAAGGAGGGGAGGGAGTGAAGCCTAGGGCAATCTCACCTTCACTGCCTTCTAGGAGTGTGAGCATAAGTGGAATACATCTTGAACCATGCCCAGGTTCTCGTTTATGACAAAATAGTAACAGAAGAACTAATTGCAGAGGCCCACAAAACCAGAAAATACATTAAGATAAATAATGTGGACAGTCAGGGTTCAACTCAATCCCTGACATACTTACTTAGCGTCATTTATGTCCCTCATAGTACTACCTAGACATGTACTAAAGACTATGGCAATATTTGCATAAATGCTCTTACTGGACTCCTACAATTCTATTACAGGAAAGCATTTGGATCATTATTACATGGTTTCTCAAATACTGCCTTGGTCTCCACTTCTAAACACCTTTTGTCTTCATTATCACCTGTATCTGATGCAGAACTACTGGTTACTTTGAAAGGATAAGAGCACACTGAACCAAGACGGAGCCAAATACCTTTGTTATTAAAATTGTTAATGTTTCACAGATAATATGGCTTGTGTCTTACCTATCATACTTCACACTAATTTTTGATTCCAGCTGTCTCCTCCTGTTTCCTTTCTCTAAGATTTCCTTCTTCTGCTGCCTGAGCTCATTGTCTTTGCGTTCTAGATGCTTCTGTTTCTCCAATGATGTAGTCAAACGCACATCCAATGTCTTTAATGTATTATTGATACCCTGAAATGAAAGAACACACACACCACAAGCATTCTTACCACAAACATACCATATTAACACATTCAAGTCGACTATTTTTACTGTACAATAGAATTGGTAGTACGTCACATCATGTACAGCACACAAATAAATCCCTACCTGTAGCTGCTCTTCCAACTCTCTTCTTTCATCTGTATCCACTGACCAAGTGAGAAACTGTGCTGCCCTCACAAATGTGTTGGTAGAGAGGGGTAGGTTTGTATAAGCAGATATTTTAACATTGTATTTTTCTTCTGCTGTGTATATCTGCCTAAGTTTGGTTTCCTGTATGACCTAAAAGAAATATACAAAAAAAATTAATCTGTCAAAAGTGTTACTTCTGGCAATGCTTGCTCAGAACAAAAAATTAACTAGCAAAAATCCACAGTAAGGAACTTCAAGTTATCAAGACTTGTTAACAAGTTATCAAGACTTGTTAACAAGCATTTGCAAAAAATGGTGCTAAGTTTAATGCATCATGATAATTTTAATCCATGAAAACTGCAGTTTAAAGACAAAACTACTTAGGAAAAAAAAGTATTAAGAGAAGAGTTTTTCATGTAGGACTCCCTTTACTTTCACATCTTTATCCCTCATTCTTAGAGCCTCAGAAACACAGTAGACAGGAAAGGAGGAACAGCTTTCCCAGTAAAACAGGAACTGTTCTCTGTTCATAAAGCCTGTTCTCTGAGTATCTCAAAATAGCAACTCTTGCTGTACTTAGAGATCCCAAAGCATTTTTGTATTCAGAGAAGAGTTCACTTTCTGTAAAAGACAGACAACAGATACCCAGCATAGACAAAGAAGTGAATGAGGATTTAAGCTGAAAACTGTTGTGTGTTACCCCATTATAATCCAGCAACAATGAGCTTGCAATAATCTATAAAAGACTAATGTAGAGATTGCTCCTGGTGGGAGCTCTTACCCTATTTCTATGAATCCAGGAAGTTTATATACCACTTATTACAGCAATTCTGACTGAAGCTATACAACTGCATTTGCAGAAAAGGAAAATCATACTACATTAATACAAAACCAAACAAAACAAACAAACAAACAAACAAAAAAAACAACACACCAAAACCCCACCAAAACCAGGCAGCTTCTGATTGTGTTAAACACAAAAGATCAGAATTGTCATGTACAATTAACTGTTGGATTAAAATTTGCCCAGAATCTCAGGCACTTAAAGTAGAAGTTACATTAAAACAATTTCACATAACAGACTTGGAACAGTATGCAAATAAAAGATACATTCAACTTTTTATGAAGTACTGCACGAGACTGACTGGATTTGTTAAAAATGTCTTGCAATGTTTGTGTGTGATGAACTATTCTCACCTCTAAAGGCCAGACAGAAGGCTAAAGCAATTTTCTGTTTTCTCCACATTAATTGTGAGAGAATTTTTGAAAGAAAAATCTAGACCACAGGTGTGTTTGTGCTAATTAGGACATCTCACCCTGTCAATCATGCTTCTGGTCTTCTCTGTTCCCACAGGGACATCATGAACACGGTACTGGGAGCAAAGATAACTCATCACAGGATGAGGAGCATCAAATAACTCTCTTAAATATGAGAAAAATCCATATCGGCTGAAAGTGAGAAATAAAACCAACACACATCAGAAACAAAAGCTCGCAGATAAGCAAGCTTAAGTTATTGAAGGGTCAAGAAAGAAGTCCTGCTAACCCAGAATTAAACTGGTGAAAAACTGATTTGCCTAGACAATTCTAATATATAGCAACAACCCAAAAACACTGTCTTTAAAACCTTTCCCCACTGATATAGACTGATACATACTGTAACTCTTCAATAGGTCTCGAAGGTAAGTTTTCAGCACATGATTCAGCAGGTGCACATACAGCGTTCACTTTTAGTTTCTGATGATCACGCATCTAAATATAGATTACATTTAATTATTTGGTAAAACAGACTAGAAAAAAATCACTATATGAAAATCAAGTATTGTTTCTTGATTACAGAACTGGAATTATGTTAAACTGATCACCTGCTGAAGAGCTCACAAAAATTCATTCTCATTCAGGTATGGCTGAGTTCTCTAAAAGCCAAGTGCAGTTAATGTTTTTCCATGAACATATCACGCAGAAGAGAAAACAAAAGCAATCAAACAAATCCACAGCCAGGTGCTCAGTCTAAATGTCAAGCTGTATGTAATAAGGGAGCCCCCTCTTTCAGGCTGTATGGCCATTTTGCAGAGACAACAGCAGACCACCAGCTACAGAGGCTCCAAACACCCTGGTCCTCACAGGGCAGAAAAGACTGAGGACAGAAGGAGACCAGTTTAGATGCCTAAAGCAGCCTTGCACTGTACCCCACAACCGAGGAGGAAAGGCAAGGGCCCAGATACCAACATTACTGGTCACATATATAAGAATTACTAGCTTCTGTGAAGGGCAGACAGGTCTATAAAAATTGCATGACGGTTTGTCATTAATCACACTATGCTGTGGACAACAGCTGGGAAGTAATATGGCAGCTAATACCGTATCTCATGGCTTTTTAATTCTGCACCATCTGTCTGGATCTCCAAGGGAACTAGCTCCTTATTGCTCCAAGAAACAGCAGTATTAAGAAAATGTAAGCCTGTTTTGCTGCTTGGATCATTGCAGTCTCACAAGAGATGTCCCCTAACCTCCTAACTTAGGAGGCATTGGAAAAGCTTGGTACTAAATGTGTATCTTTCTGCTTTTGTCTTTTTCTTGTATAGAAGTGATTATTGCCTTGTCAAGGAAGAGAGAAGTTATTTATAAAACTATGTTCGCAATATTCCTGCTTTTCCCAGTTGGTCTAGGCTTTAAATAAATAACTTATAATTAAAAAAAAAAATCTTACTCCGGAAGAAAACTTTTGAATACTCTGTATTAGCTATTACGTTCATCTTGCCTATCAAAACTTAATAAATACAGACTTAATTGGTAGACTCTAAAGCTTAGGACTCCTGCGTCAGTACTTAATCAGTTTTACAATTGGTGCCTACTTGCCTCCGCAAGAAACATTTCCATATCTTGTTGACTCTCAAAAACAAAAGCCCTCATGTCATTGGCCGAAATATGATTTTCAACATATTTAGCATGTTTGTTGTCTTTCATGTTGATCTGTTAAAAAAAAAATTAATGAGAAAGTCATTTAATACAATTGGACATAACACCCCCCTCAAAATATTTTAAGCAGTCAGATGATACCCAAGCCTACATTTAACAAAAACAAACACAATGTTCAATGTTTTAAAAGACATTATTCCCTGCCCTCTTGCATCCAGTTCTACTGGGAGGAAACCTACAGTAACTCATACATCACTGTATTTATTTTTTAGCCATCCATATACTTTCTCAGCATTCTTGGAGCTATCACTGTTTGCAGCATACCATCTCTCCTTCTTCTGCACCACCCTTACCTTACAATTGCAGCCACAACTATCTCATCTCAACCATCTTTAGTGGTTCTGCACCTGTACTAGTAAAGGTATCTCGCTGTTTAGAAACAATTAACCTAAGGACTCAAAAAAACCCAGAAAATACCACGCTCCACAAATTATATGCAGTTCCCTTTCATTTGGATATAGTGAACATCACCAAATACAGAATTATGAAGCCCTAAAAAGACAGATTCACAGATTGATTATCTTCAAATTCTTAATAAACAAATAAAAAAAAATCCACTTTTAAGATGAAGCTTTTCATATCTGAATTAAATGTTAATGTTACAATTCTTTAGTAACTCTCATAAGTAATTAGATATTATGTCACTATACCTGACATACAAAGGCAAAATTACACAGAACTACACAATTTAATAAGCTGAAGTTAGTCAAAGTCAATGTACACTTCCTAGCAATTTGAAAGCTACAATTTGTATGTGTATGAGACTAACTTACAACATCTCAAAAGAAAGTTGAGCATTAGTGGATAACACAGAGGTTAATGAGACGTTAAGGTAAAAGCAAAGGCAGCATACTAAGGCATTTATAAAATTAATTCAATGTGGTCTTCCAGGAAGAATTGGAAGTTCTGGTAATAACAGGAAATACTTGGCATTTTATAATAAAAAAAAATAATCTTGCATAGTTGTAGCACATGCACAAAAAACTGGCATACAAATATTCAGCTTTCAAGTTAATTTAAACTTTAGCAGCATACTCTTAAAATAAACTCGCAATTCTGAGGAAGAGGAGGAGTGTGTTGGAGTTTCTCACTCTCCTTACATTGCATGGAGCACATACTGCAAGAGGCTGAGATAATGGTGGAAGAATGCACTAGAAAACCAACAACATGGCTCTGAAAATTGAGCCATGCTATTCCTAGCTACTACAGTGTCTGCTGAACCAAAACACAAAACTAGCAATAGGTCAGGTATTTCTTCATCCATAGCTGGCTGTGCAAAGCAAATCACAAACACACCTGAGGACCACAGTGACATGCTCTAAACATTGCTGAGAAGGTTGTGCTATACAGGGAGATACTAAATTGTAACTACCCCTCCTTCATTTAAGCAGTAAGTAAGAATTACTTAAGTCCAAATAACTGGATGCACCTTAGTGGAAATTTGCAATAGGCACCTTAATGAAGGACTGCTCTTTAGGGAGGGAGGGGGAAGGAATCACGCCATATAACTCAACATTGAATATTACTAAATTGCCTATGCAATTAAAATTACAAATAGTTCGCCAGGCTACTGTATCCTGCATGTAATCAGCAGCTCGTCTCAAGATGTGTCTTGAAAGTCCTGAAGTCATTCTTGAAGTCTTGCAAGGCATAAGAAACCTAAATATTAACTGGTTAGAGTGATATGCAAATAAAGTTTCTTACTTCAAGCATCATGGGTTCACAAACTCTTTTTTGAAACTTGTCTTTATTCTCTCTTAGCCACATAAGAGCAGAGTGTGTGTCTTTAGATTTCCCTTTAAGATTCTCTTCCTTCATATTCATTACATTATTAAGTTGTCCAAGGCGATCAATTATTCCTGTAATTTAAGGCAGTTTCTTAAACAGAGTCCACAGCAAGCACATTTTCTAACAAGCATTTTCCAGTATTTATTGACTCTGTTACTCCAGCAGTAAGGTGGTTAGGAGAGTCAAAGAATTAAGAGTTTCTTTTCCCACAATCAAGTTTCTGTTTATTCTAAAGAAATCTTAAGAATTATTTAAAGCTTAAATAAAATGAAGACTTACCTGAAAGATAATGAAATGTGGTAGCACACTAAAACTGCATGAATTTAGTCCTAAAAATCTCAAAAACTTGTTCTAGTTTTATATTTAAAGCCAGAAACGCCTCAAGACTATAGAGGGAGAATAGCTAGAGACATGAAGTGTCTGAATGTTTTTTGAACCTTGCAGAGAACAACAGAACGCTTGCGAAAGCATTTGCTATTCAGGAGAAACACATATTGGATACTTTCTGTGCTTCTCAAGGTAAAATATACAGTCTCCCGCCCTTGGAGGCTTGGTCTCTCTGTGCCTCAGCTTCTGTGTGGATTCTATAATGTTAAGTACCATATAAATCAGTATGCGCAAATGTACTATACTCACCAAAAATATATACACACCACCTACCTGCCAGGCTACAATTTTGAACTTTTGCTTCTTAGACAGAACTGGTTGCCACTCCTAGGCTAGTATAAAGGAATTTGCTACAATTAAGGTTAGTTCAAGTTAATATAAAAAAGACAAAAGCAGCATCAGTAACTATTAGAATGCCAGAGAGACAATTTTAAACACTGCATCTTCAAAGCAAATTGCTTTTTGCTTCAGGTTTGGGATAATTTTTTCTTTTTTTTTTTTTTTTTACTAACCACAGACACCTTCATTTAATAACAAAGAAATATCAAACTGGCAAAGCAGCATCCCCACCCAGAAGGAATGAATGTTCAGAGGGTAGTTTTAAGGTCAATTGCCATCTTCTTATTCTTTCTATTTTGAAAGCAGTTTCTGTTACTTTTAGTAAAATTGATAACAGACAAGAGGACGGCTGTACTTGAGGTAAATGCCCCAAATTATTTCACTACAGCAGGACAAGTAGACTCAGTACAGTCATTCAAAAAAAAAAACAAACCAACAAACAAAAATTCCAAATATCTTACTTTTCTTTTCCCTCTCTTGGTTCATTTTATCTGCTGTTAGATCGGTGATATCACTATCAATAACTGCCCTTTCTTCTTGTAACTTTTTCAGGTCACTGTTAATTGCATCAGTCTGTGGCTGAAGGTTCTCACAGCCTGCCATTGTATTGAGCTCATTCTTCCAGTCCTCTATCATCCTGTGAGTGTTCTGTATTTTCTTCTGTCTGTCCATTTCTTCATCCTTTTTCATTCTCAGACATTGATGAATTTCTTCAATCTAAGAATTTTGAGTATTTCCAACATTAAAGGAGTTTAGTATACAAAACCTGTGTCAAATAACTGTCATGGTTTAACATTTCTGTCAGGTATCTGTGCGACTGGTATTAAAACCTAATGTAGCCATGCACTAAAACCATTAAGAGTCTATTATAGTTCTAACAGACCCTGACAGTTGAAAAACTGGCAAGATTTCTTAAGAGCACTTATGCAAAAAAACAATCAAGCCTTTAAAGTAATTTTTGAAGTTCTTGTATTTTTACAAAAGCATAAGCTTAAAGCTTAAGATCTTTCTTAATTCACTTAAAAGTTAGTTTAAGACTGCATAAAACTTACAGCACAAACACAGTGTGCAGCATGACTCTGCACCTGTACACATTTAATTTATACATTTTTTGACCGAGTGCTCGAAAGCACTATACCTGTTTCATAACATACCTTTGCATTTTCTTTTTCAAAAAATGCTGAACTTACACACTTACCAGAAGCAATAACCCCAACCTCTTAGAATATTTGGAAGCATGTTTAATGCTGAGTACATTACTGTACTATAAGGACTGTAGGTTTTCATAGAAACATACATATATATATATAAAAATACATAATATACATACACACACTGTCTGCCCTAAGTTCATGGCAACAAGGCAACTAATTTTATGTAGTCTACACCTGTCCCTTACCTATTTGACTAGCAGCTGTTCTAAAGATTCACTGTATACTGGACGGAGTGAAAAGTGCAAGCACTTGCAGCCTGTTGGGAGGGATTTCTCACTCTGTTAACAGAAGAGAGGACAAACTCCCCACTTATCTCTGTTTTACTGCAGAATTTAAGGGGCAACATTTCACCTGAATGCAGCTATACTAGTACTGAATTAATACATTAGTAAAGAAACACCAAAAAGTAAAAAATACAAAGGCTCTTACTTGTTTATCTTTCATGTCCAAAGCATCTTGTTTCTGTTTACATTTTTGAGAAATATCTTTGATTTCAGCAGCCTGCATACAATGATATATTTAAATTAGAATTTAAATTAGAATAATTAGAAATTAAAATAGAATCATAGAATAGTTAGGGCTGGAAAGGACCTTAAGATCATCTGGTTCCAACCCCCCTGCTATGGGCAGGGACACCTCACACTAAACCATATCACCCAAGGCTCTGTACAACCTGGCCTCAAACACCACCAGGGATGGAGCATTCACAGCTTCCCTGAGCAACCCATTCCAGTGCCTCACCACCC
>JANRGW010031586.1:0-11964 GCA_024733675.1 Psilopsiagon aymara | reverse complement strand
CAGGAGCAGAGGGAAGAAAAAGGGGGAAGTGAGTGAACAAACTGCGTGGCTGATTTATGGCTTAAACCACGACAAACCCACTGGGAGGTGAAAAAAGTCTGGAAAATTGGGCAACAGATGGATGTTATCCACAGGTTTAAAAAAGCAGAGGACTGCATTTGGGTGTGCAAATGCTGCAGACCCCTAAAGATGCAGGAGGTGTCTCATGATGCCTGTAAAATCCTACTCAATGACCACTTGCATCCAAAAGAATGTAAGAAAATGCTTTGCAAGGATGCCGGCATCCCAGCTAGGGTCAGCGCTGCCTTTGAACAGTGGCAGACCCAACCCAGTGCAACGGTACCAACCCATGCTTCAGGGTACCCCTTCTGTAGTGACAGCTGCATATTTAGTCCAATTCCCTTCAATAATCACCCTTAAAATGCATTATTTTAAACATGTAGGAGAATTCTGGTCTCCATCCACATGCAACTTGAGGCGGAACCCAAGCAAAAGGAGGAGAAAAGCTCGAGGGGAGGTTGGGCTCACATCTGTTGGTTTGGGGCTGGCAATGGAGTTGGTTCAAGGCGCACACAGCTTTGTGCAAAGGAAGCAACAGCTTGTGCCGATGAGGAGCTGGCAAACGAAGGCTGATTTACTCTTGCAAGCAGGGCTGGCAGCTGGGGGATGCCAGGGCCCCACAGAAGCCCAGTTTGGGAAGGAGGCAGCTTAGCAGGAAGGCTCTATTGCTCTGGCATCAGGAAATGCTCCTTTCGCAGTGGCTTTTTTTGGGTTGTACACAGCGTTTTGCCTTGCTCCTTGGTCGAGGTGGTGCCACGGTGATGCAGCTTGTGCCAGGCTGTGCCAGGAGGCAGCACTGGCAGCTCACCAGGCTGGAGCTGGATGGGGAGCAGCAGGCAACTTGGAAAATTAATTTACCACTGAGTTAAACGAGTCTCTAGTGGCGGGGCTGTGTGCTGGCGGGAGGGATGGGATCAGTGCCTCTGCAATGATTTGCTCAGGGACAGGAGCATGGGAGCAGCACCAACGTTCTCCCCTGGATCAGGAGAATATCTAAGAGGGGAGCATAAATGTGCTGGGAGAGAGAAATGCATTCAGAAAACAAGGTAGATGTGATTATGGATGGAGGAGGGCTGGTTGTCCTTTGGCCTGAAGCAATGGTGGCTTTTAATATGGAGCAAATCCCAATCTCATCCTGTTGTGCAGGAGCTCGTTGTGTGCATGCTGCAGCAGTGAGCGTGGGCAGCTCATGGGCTGGGTTTTATTGCTCTATATCCTGGGTAAACACTGAAGACCGAGCAGACCAAAGGCAGACACAGCCATAAATGCTGGATCAAGTGCCTCAACATCAGGAACATCCCTTGCCCTTTGCCCAGCTAAATCCCAGGGTTTGGTTTCTGATTTGGCTGGGTGCCACTGATGAAAGAAGAAAATGCTATTCAAATATGTCAATGGCTCTTCATTAAACAGTCAACAACAATGCTTTTTAGAGCATAAGTACCAGCTAGCAAAAATCAGCAGCAACATTTCTGAGTCCAGACATTCATTGCAAGCACTTTCACATCCTTTTCAATGAATGAAATATCTTGCCACATGCAGTAAATAACCCGTGATGCTTCTGCACAACAGGCAAGTATCAAAACAACTTGGCGAGATCCTGAGATGTGATTACAGTGCACAGCCCAAAAGAGACAATATCCATGTACTGTACATACTAAATATCATTAGCATGAAAATAGAGTAACATCCTTACTCATTAACCTGTGGTACACATGCCATTAAATGAATGAAATAAGATGCCTTGCGTATTCCCCTGTAAGTGCCATTAGACCTGTACAGACCTGCTGTGTCCAAGGGCTGCTATCACCCACTTTGCTGGGAATACCTGGATTCCCCAGATGGGGTCAGGCAGGCTCACTGCATCCACCAGGTCCCCAGCCCCAGCTCTGAAAGCACCACTCGCAGTGCCTGCCCATGGAGAGATGATGCTGTAGGAAATAAGCTGTGTGGAAAGAATCATAGAATCACAGAATGGTTTGGGTTGCAAAGGACCTTAAGATCATCAGTCCAACCCCCTGCCATGGGCACAGATGCCCTAGACCATGTCGTCCAAGGCCCTGTCCAACCTGGCCTTGAACACTGACAGGGATGAGGCATTAACCACATCCCTGGGCAACCCATTCCAGTGCCTCACCACTGTCACAGTAATGAATTTCTTCCTTATATCTAACCTGAGCTTCCTCTGCATAAGTTTAAACCTGTCACCCTTCGTCCTATCACTACAGTCCCTGATGAAAAGTTCCCTCCCCAGCATCCTTTTAGGCCCCCTTCAGATACTGGAAGGCTGCTATGAGGTTTCCACACAGCCTTCTCTTCTCCAGGCTCAACAGCCCCAACTTTTTTAGCCTGTCTTTGTATGGGAGGTGTTCAAGCCCCATGATCATCATCGTGGCCCTCCTCTGGACTTGTTCCAACAAAGAAATAACAATTTCTTTCTGACAGCCACTCAAATAGTTCAGCATTTTCCATCCAGTCTGAGGATTTATGTATTTTCCAGGGTGATTTTAATTTGTCTGAGGTCTGATGCTCTCGGTATCTACCCACTGTCTACTTAAACACGTATTTTCTCGTTCAGCATGGAGTCCAGCAGCAGTTCAAGCACCTCCGTGGGTCCTGGGGAAGAGAAATAACTCCACATATTGTTTTGGTGTAGGCAGTGTTGCTCCTGGGTGAGGGCAGCAGGCAGCTGCCTGCAAGCACCTAGTTGATCTGCAGAGGCACCTACCAGGGTGCAGTTTGGTTGACTGCAATTAGTAATAAAGAGGCATTAGGGGCAGAAGGAGAGGAGGATGTTCTAGTTTGGCTTGGCTTCAGTCACATCGAAATGATAAGGCTTTGGGTTTACTCCTGGTAGCTCACTTCAAAGAGCCACCTGCTATTTTTCTGTATTCATATTGAAAGAAGCATGACCAGTTGCTCGCAGCATGGAAACACTGCAAATCCATCACTGGCCCCAAACTGGTTCAAGTTCATACATGAGATATCTGCCAGCTGCTGGTGCCACCGGGGTCCTGTGAGCTGGCTGAGCATCTGCCAGGTCCCCAGCATCATCCCAGCAGCCCTATGCACAGCAGGATGCTTGCATAGATGTCCCCTCCCCTGCCCCGGTAGGGTGTCTGTCTTCTCTGGGCTTATTTTTGGGTCTGTCTTTTCCACCTCACTGCCTCTAGGCTAGATGTAGTAAAAGCATGGGAGGGTTTCCTTGCAGAAGGCTGGTAGCAGGTTTGGATACATGTATTATTTAAAAGATCAGGGCTGCAGCAGCTGTACAGAAGCTCTCAGCAGACATCCCCATTCCCATGCCTCTTTCCATGACATTAAACTTCAGTCCCTAAGTGACTCCCAGCCACCAGAGCACCAACAGACCATGCTCCTCGGTATGAAATGGCACAACATAACTGAATAACATTTGCTGAATTAGAAAGGTCTCTTCGGCATTCAAACCATGCAGTGGCATGTTGATTGATGAGCATCTCTATGGTCACTGGCTTTCCCACCAGCCCAGGACCAGCTGCTGCACCACAGATATGGTGGCCCCGCCACCACCATCCACTTTGTGGCTTCACAGGGAGAACTGAAAGCAAAAGCAGGAGCGAGGCAAGCTGATGCTCCAACACCTCTCCAGCAAAAAGAATGGGGGAGAGCTGAGAAAAACCAGCACGAAAACAGTGCATAAGCTGGAGCTAAACCTCAAGCAATGGCACAGAGGGCAACAAGAACAGACCTGGGCAGGAGCTTGGGCTGTTAGGGAGGCATGATAGAAGCTGGGCTGTGGCAAAGAGAGGGAGGATTTTGGCAGCCTTCCCCAGGAGATGCTCTTTCTGCCCTGCCATGTGCTCTGTGCACCAGATGGTTAAATTGCATCCCCTCTCACTGTGCATCCTACAGCATGCTCGGATGTGCTATGGGGCTGCTGAAGAGCAGCTAAAAGCCTGGCTGCCAGCAGCCCTCGAATAGTTGCCCACTGGCTTGAAACTTCTTCCTGTGCCGAAAATCTCACTGAATGTGAATAATGTCACTGGGAATGTGCTTGGAAGGCACAAGAAGGTGGGGGGATACAGAAGGAAACCCAGAGCCTTTCTGCCTTCCTGGCAGGGTATGGGGCTTGGCATCTATAGTGGCTCTGAGTTTCCTGATGCCATAAATAATGGCCTCATTGCATTGACTGTCATCACAGCAACCTAACCTGGCTCCTTTTTTCTTTTTTATATTCTCTTACTCAAAGGTAGTGAACAGCCAAGAGGAGCAGATCTTCCCCTAGAGGCACACATCACCAGAGAGACCTGCTTCCGGTAAAGAATGACTCCTCCTCACACTCCCCATGGGGCAGGGGTGGCGGGGGTGGACTCTCATCTGGCACGACTTGCTCTCCAGTCACCTTCAAGGATGGGCACCTTGCGCAGTGCCAGGTTGTTTCTTTCTGTAGATCCCAGGATGAGCTTCTGTCCTTCTCTACATTCTCCAAGATGGGCTTAAGCTGAATGTGCTCACAGCTTTTCGGTGTCCTCCCTAAAAAGCTCCTCATTTTAGGGCTGTGCCATCCTTGTCCTATTGCCTGGGACTGGTGGGAGGCTTGCTGCACCCTGCTATTGCAGGACACCCCAAGAGCCCCATTTGGGAGCTCGCAGGCAGCCCCAGACAGGCAGGAGCAGCACAGCGTGGCTGTGCCCACACTGTGTAATACTTCCTGCTTGCAAAAGCACTGGCTGCCACAGGAGCTGCATGCTGGGTTTCTGGCCACTGGAGCTCAAGGCTGTTATAAAGCAGCAGAAAAACATCCGTGATGGAGATGGTGTGGACCTAACGAGCCTGCCTGGGGTAGAAATCTTGAGAAACAGGAAACTCCAGCATCCTGTTTAGCATCTCAATGTTCAAGTTGGCAGCAGAGACAAAGCAAGGGAGGCCAAGGGACACAGGGTGAAGGCTGGGCACAGGCATTGATGTGGGGCTGGATGATGTGCCTGGTTCAGGCAGGGTAATGAGCCTGGTACTGCAGTTCCAGGCAGGCCAGGGCTGCCCAGGGGGAGCCCGTTCTCGGATTTCCTTTTGCCTTGCTGCCACCACAGCCTTTCGTATAACAGCCAAAGACAGAATACAGCCCAGCTGGGTCCTGCTGTGCTCAAGAAGGTCGCAGTGTCACCTAAGGATGGCTCATAGGGCATTCCCTGCTCTGGGAACGATGGAGAGGGCACAGGAGGGTACGACTGGCAGCGTATGACTACCTGCATACCCACAAAGGCTGGTGGCTCACTGTCCTTACATAAAACACAGGATAAACTCTGGCTGAAATGCCTGGGTCTGCATCTCTCGTCTTCACACCTGCATTCACACAGCTCAGCTCTAACAGCTACACACAGAGGGCTGGAGCACTGCCTGAGAGAGCTGGGACAGTTCAGCCTGGGAAAGAGGGTCTCAGGGAGACCTTACAGCAGCCTTTTGTTGCACAAAGGCACGGGAAAGAAAGCTGGAGAGGGACTTCTGACAATGGCACATAGGGATAGGACAGGGGGAATGGCTTTAAACTGACGGAGAGCAGGTTTAGATCAGATATTAGGAAGAAGCTCTTCCCTGTGAGGGTGCTGAGACGCTGGCACAGGGTGCCCAGAGAAGCTGTGGCTGCCCCATCCCTGGCAGTGTTCAAGGCCAGGCTGGACGGGGCTTGGAGCAACCTGGTCTGGTGGAAGGGCTGGAACTGGATGAGCTTGAAGGTCCCTTCCAACCCAAACCATTCCATGATTCTATGATCTGGGGTATTTTTCAGGGCTGGGAGCAGGTCTGCCCTGCCCAGCAGTTCACTCGTGTGCTTGCACCCACAGCCTGTCTGGAGAGCACGCCTGGCCTGCCCATGGCTAGCAACAACACTGCTAGCATAGCGCAAGCCCGCAAGCTGGTGGAGCAGCTTAAGATGGAGGCCAACATCGACAGGATAAAGGTATGAGAGTTTGTTCATCTATCACTTGATACCAGCTCAGGAGTTGGCTGTCAGCTGAGAGTTATGCTCCAAGGGGGTGTCTGCTGCTGAGCAGCTGCCAAAAGCACGTTATGGGAGCTGGGATGCGGTGGAAGGCGGTGTTTATGGAGGATGTTTGTCTTACATGATCCCTATGGCCGTGGCTGGAGGCAGCAGGAGATACTTGCCTGTGGAAAGCTGCTGGAAGCATCGCCTGGAGCTCTGCCAGGGGGAGGGACTCTCCCTGAGGCATATCACCTTCTTGGGAACAGGTTAAACCCATGCTGTCTGTCCCACTTGCTGGTTGAAAGTGTCCTTTGGGCAGTGCTCGGTGCTCAGCCTTGAGATTAGCAGAGCAACTCTGAAAGCCTGTTTCCTATGGAAATCCTTTCCGTGAGGTGTTTCCTCTGCTTTTGACCGCTTCTGCACCACCCCAGTGGAATTGCTGCTTCTGGGCATGCAAAATCTCATGGGCTTCAAGCTTGAGATCCCAGAGGGTTTATGTTCTCCACTGGGGTGGCTTTGGATGACAGTCAGTCCTGAGCAGAGTGGTGCTCTGGGGCTGGCTGCTGGCTGCGAGCGCCTCTGGGTGCTTGCAAATCAAAACCTCACCTCTCAGTTCTGGAGCGAGGTAGGGCAGACCAAGAGCAGCTGTGGATGTCCCTGCCGAGGGGTGGGGGCAGAGCTGGCAGGGGTGTGGTACCTGCTGAAGTTGGTCCTTGCTACGCTCAAGTCAGATGAAGGACGAGAATGGGTGAAGGATGTGAAGGATGCTCATGGGAGTGCACGTTGACAGTATCGCTTAGAGCCCAGATGTAAAAAACCAGCCCCACCAGGGACATGCTGTTGGCTCCTTGGGCAAGTCTTTGGCTAGCGATGGTGTTACTTGCCCAGGGATGCTGTGAGTCCAGCCCCATGGGGCATCCCATCTCTCAGATGGGATGTCCCCAGCACAGCCCGTCCCTAATGCAGGGCTCCTTCTATTCCAGGTGTCAAAAGCAGCAGCAGACCTGATGGCGTACTGTGAAGCCCATGCCAAGGAGGATCCTCTATTGACCCCCGTCCCAGCCTCAGAAAACCCCTTTAGAGAGAAGAAGTTCTTCTGTGTTATCCTGTAAACCCTCGAGGAGCCTGACCAGCACTCAGGCCACCCTGAACACTGATGTAGAGCTTTTAGGAATGGGGACAACCTGCTAGTCTGCAGAATTTAAACAAAAATAAGTAAAATACATGGCCTGGAAATACACACAGAGATGTGCATGTTTAAAGAACCTGGCTACCTTTGGGGGAATAAGATGATCTGCATTGCGAGGCAAAAGATCTGAAGTCTGTAGAGTTGCCTAGAAAGAAAAAAAACCCAACAAAATATGTAAAGAATAAATCTGTGTCACTTTTCTGCTCACAAAATTGTTTGATTGTTCCATATTTAAAAGCACCAGAGCTGTGCTGAGCTACGGATGTGCATAGCCTTCTTGGAATGATGTTGTTGGTTTCTTGCCAAAATATTTTTTTTATTTAAGTTGTCAGATATATAGCGACAGGTTAGATGAACTATGGTGTTACTCAGTGTTTGGTCTTGTGCGTTTTAGTTCCCAGCGGTTGCGTAGCACAGGGCCCCGCGGTGGTTTAGTGAGGATGCGGCAGCTCCTGCCTGCCTCCCGTGTGCTGGCAGCTCCGTGTTCCCAGAGAACCCCACTTACTAACATTTTGTATATGATTAGCTTCAGCTCTGCAAGTAAAAGTGGACCATGTGTCGTGGTTGGTGCTTCATACTCCTGTGACGACGTTCAGTGGCAGTGCATGAGAGTTTATCTCTGTTCATCCGCTCTAGATTTTTCTTTTCTATCATTTGACACCACGCGCTGGTGGAAAAAGCTGTAGGGAGGAAACCGAGGTGATTCTGAAAGCAAAGGCAACTCCTGCAATGCCTTAGACATGCCTGAAATACCTCCTGCGTTAGGGTACCCCTGGCCTTGAGGAAATCCCAAAATCAAAGTCGACCACTTCTTTCCGGGTCTTTCCTCTTTTCCTACACCTCTGTGCCTCTGCCCTTCTCGCTTGGTCCGTGTCCTGCTCTTTCGGCTTCTCAGCAGCACCTCCTCTCCTTGGGGCTGGATCAGGATGCTGCCCCATGGAGGGATGCCACCCCACAGTGGGATGTTTCCACCCCTTCCCACACCCACTGCTGCTGCCCCACTGTGATGGGTAGGGATGGGGGAGCAGCCTGGGGAGCATGGGGTCACGCCTTCATGGAGGTGCCTGGTACCTTGTTTACACACAGCCTGAGCTCTGTATCAGGTTGGGGAATCGCTCCCAGGTCTGGTTTGTCTGCCGCTGGTGTTTTGGGGACACAAGCCACCTTTTTTGGATCTGCTTTGGGTTTAATACTTTTGTGGATGTGGCTTGTCTCTCCTTTCCACTGCTAAACAGCTCCCGGCTCTCCCCACTCATCTACACTCCTGGGAAACTTTGGGAATAACAACTTGGGGATTTGCATCCAAATTAGGTGGGTGGCACATAGGGGGTTTGGGGGTCTGCAGTGACCTGGCTAAACTGTAGTTCTGAATCAGGTATCAGCATAAAAATCCCTGTGGATCCAAGAGGGCAATAGCCTTTCTGTACCTTTCGGCAAATCTTTCTAGCCCGTACTAAGTGCATTTTTGTTTTTTCTACCTTTTCATATTCTTTTTCTAGTCTTCTACAGAGAAGACCAGTTTTTTTACACGAGACTTCAAACTTTTGGCATCTGGAAACATTTATAGGACATGAGTAGCCTAGATTGTCCCAGTACTCCCACCACGGCTTTCAGCCCCCCCTAACCTCGATCTTTTTACTACAGCTTACATAGATTTAGGTTGAAGGATGGATGAAGTCATTTGTTCTGCAGCTGGTTTCACTCTTGGTGTTGCAAGGCAGATGTGTAAATACCCCGTCCCCTGTTTGTCATTTATTTTTAACGCTGATTTACTGTCACAGAGAGTGAAGCGCAGCCGGTCTGACCCGGGGCTCACACCCCAACTCTTCTCCAATGCTGTCACGAAGTGGTTTGTAATAATTTTTTTAATAACTTATGTATTTTACAACTTGAATTCTTAATATATGAATGAAGAAATAAAGATGCATGAAGGGGGGGGAGGGCGTGTTAAATTAACTTAAACTACTCATTGAAGGTGTTTTACGTTGCTGGTCTTTATTTCATGTCGGTAGTGGTGTTGACATTGTTGTGCTACCAGGTATTTCGCCCCAGTATTTACATTTGCACAGATACGCCTTTGTTAGCAAAGTAGAGATTGCCTGCCAAGATCATTTCCCCCCTCGAAACAGAAATACCAGCCATCTCTCCATCCCGATGCTGTATCTCCAGCATGGTTTCAAATGACATCCAATTCTATCCCCAGGCTTTTAAACAAAAAATATCTGGAGTACTGGAAAAGGACTTTCATTTTCTGCCAAGGTTGCTGGTGGCAGGGCCAAGTCAGTCCCTGCAGTGCCAACCTGCTGCTGCCAGGCTTTTGGGGAGGGGGTGGTGGTAACCGAAAGCCAGCGCGGGGAGGTCGGCGTTGTGATGTAGCGCATCCCCATCCCATGTGGTCTGTATACTCGTTGGAAATAAAATTTTGGATTTGTTTCAAGCCTTTGGAGACGATGCTCTGTGCGTGCCTGCCCCTGAGAGGTGGTTTTCCATCCTGGTTGCAGCTGGATCCTCTTCCCGGTGGGCTTAGAGGGGCTCCCTGAGAGGGTGTGGGGTTTGTCAGGAGCTTTGTGCCTGCTGGTGAGGGAAAGGGATGCCTCTTGGGGTTTCAGCCACTGAGAAGCCACATTCCTGCAGGATAAGCCAGCTCAGGAAGGATCGGGCTCGTTCAGGGTGCGACACTGCTCAAAATCACAGTCATTCAGAAAATCAGAGACACCTAAAGCTCTAGCTTCAGTGGCCATACCTTTTCCCTCTGCTTTCCTTCTTCTCCCATCTCTGGCAGTCAGTACAAGCTCTACCCAGTACCACCTCCAGCACACCCACATCAGGCCCGCTTGATCCAGCCCAAAGCAGGAATGGCCTCATTTGGGGCTGTTCTGGGGAGACAACCAGGGTCTGAGTCCTGTCCTTGCTGCAGTGTGCAGCTGGGAAACGGGTTGTGCCCAGGCTGCAGCAAAACATCCCCTTGTTCCCGCTTGCATCCACCTCCTTTTCCCACTGCTTCCAGGAAGATGCTCTGTTCCTACCAAATTTAAAGTCCTGAATTTTCACTCTGGTTTTGAAGGGTTCTCCTGGGCAAATGATTTCCCAGCTAGGCAGCCTAGCCAGCTGCAGCTTGAGGCTCTTTACCCTCAGGTCATCTCTGGACCAGGAGGAAGGTGGCAGTGTGGGTTTTGCAGTGAAACCCATCGCCACTGAGCTCAGCATGGATGCTGTGTAGGTATTTCAGGTTTCTATGCATGTTAATTGCATTTCAGCAAGCGGCCAATGTTGCCCACCCCTGGTGAGATGGAAGAACCATGCCCTGACTTTCCTGCTCTGGCAGGCTTGACTCTCAGATCCCCATCCCTTGCTGTGTCCATTGGGCCAGCTTGAAAGAAAAAACATTGGTGTCACTGCGAAGGAGCAAACCAACTGTCGCTCCTGCAGCACCTCGGCTGCTTGGTGTGCCGAGCCAGGCAGTGTTCAGCTGCTGCCATACTTCGCTGGCTCTCCTCCATTGCCAAAGCTTGTTCTGTTTCATCTTCACCTCCCAAGGCTTCAGCTCTAGAGCAGCAGCAGCACTGCCAAGCCAACAGCATCTGCTGAGCCGGAGGAGGTGTGGAACACCCAGGGAAAGCAGAGGTGAGATGTTGCTCCCTGCACACCACTCTGTTGCCTACCCCAGTGCCAGCACCAGGCCCTGTAGGGCTTGTTAATGAGAATAAACCCATTTGCACTGATTGCATTCATTAGATACAAGAACATTATATTTGCAGCATGGGAGGGGAGGGGGAAACCAGGATGAGTTAGGAAGGGCATGAGCTATCCTGGGGATGATGAAGGCAGAAGAGGAAGAGGAAGACTGGAGAGCCCCATCCTGCTGCAGGCATGGGACCATGCTTGCACTGCCTGTGTATTTGTCCCCCCACACCTATGCAGAGGTTTCATGACCTCCATTGCTGGTCACCCTTGCTGGGATGAACAACGTGTGACATTCATGTAGCTAAGGGCACGTGCCCTCAGATGGCCACACACACCAGGGGCAGTCCCAAACTCCTTTTAGCTATGCCAGAGATTTTGTCTCTCTGCAGCTCACTTGTATGTCACCCTCTGTGCATGTGTCAGTGACATGTAAGGTGCTCATGGGCTCTAGCAGTGAAAGCCAAAGGCGGCAGAGCTGGCTCTCTGTGAGGAGCCCCTGCCCTCAGTTAAACTACTCCAGGAACAAGCCAGAGGAGATACAATTAATAGGAGAGGAATGGTCCTAAAGGGAGCAGAAGCCTGCACGGCTCCCACCAGGTCTCAGGGCAGCCATGGGGAGGGTTTGGCTCAGCCCCATGACACCTTGCCATTGCAGCACCGCACCGGTGGCTGTGCCGACTGCCAGCTGGAGCGCTGGGAAGGGCTGGCATGGAGAGAAATGTCAGGATGAATATTGCATTGGCTCATCGTGCTGTCAGCACCACGTCTGTGAAGTGCCACCCTAGCCTGGGAGGGGTGCAGGGACGAGGGTGGTCTCATTCCCATCCCAGGCTCATCACCATCTCCAGGCAAAGCCACCCTTAAACAGGGATCCTTCACCTGCTTCCTGGCTTAGTGCAGAGCCCTTCTGCAAGATGCCACCAGGGCAGAAACTTCTCCTGGTCATACACCACATAACCTCCTCAAGAGATGACTGAAACATATCTGGGAGCAAAACCTGCAGCAGCAGCTTTCACACGGAAAACGTTTTAATTCCAAGATGGAAGTGGCAAGGAAAGGAGCGGGGGGGGGGAGG
>JANRGW010031583.1:0-22167 GCA_024733675.1 Psilopsiagon aymara | reverse complement strand
GATGGGGCAGCCACAGCTTCTCTGGGCACCCTGTGCCAGCGCCTCAGCACCCTCCCAGGGAAGAACTTCCTTATATCTAATCTAAATCAACCCTTTGTCAGTTTAAAGCCATCATCCCTTCTCCTGTCACTGTGCCATGCAAAAAGCTCCTCTCCAGCCTTTGTGTAGGCCAGTTTTCCTGCTTCCAACCCAAAGAAACGCCACATGGACAGAAACACCAGCTGATGCACACGGATACAGCCTGCCTGCCCACAGCATTTCTGTAGGAGCTCTCACCCAGCCCTTTACTGACTGAGCAAAATGCAAAGGGAGGCGGTGGTGGTGGGGAAGCTCAACTCAAACAACAACAGGCAGCGGCTCAGGCTGTCGTCACCGCCCTCCAGCTCTCAGTGGTGGCTCTGAGCAGAGCCCAGCGCCTGCCTCAGCTCTCCATATGCTGGTTAATGAAATCCTTGTGCCGTGCAACTCCCTGCATCCCCCAGGAAGGGGATGCACACTCCAGCGGTCTCTGCCGATTGCGCACCCGAGGTTTGCTGCTGTGCTCCCTGCTAAGAGGGAGAGGAAGGTAAAACACTGCATATCCCTCTGATGCTCGCTGGGGACGGAGCCCCAGTGATTGATTCTCCGCTTCTTCCTGCTTTTAGGCACACAATAGCACAAGCTAACCTCAAACAGGCCAAGTTTTACCCAAAAGCAGATGTGAATGCAACAGGCTTAGAATAGCACCTTAGGGCCAGTCCATACTGCGCTGGTTTAATTAAAGGGCTGCAGTTCCCAGGCAGATGAGTTAATGGGAAAACAAAGAACCACACAGCCTTCCTCCTCACAGAGCCCCCACTGTCCCTAAAGCTGTACTGACCTTCACTAAAAATGGATGCAGAAGTAGCTGAATGAATACAACCTTTAAGCATGGATAAGCTCTCATGGGTAAACCCCCTTTGGGGCTGGGATTTCCCATGCATTATGCAGCAATAAAGAGGCTATAATCCAGCCCCAGACAATCTATTTTGATGAGATACCCCTCTTTGGAGATGTACAAACAGCCATGCAGGGAAAAGGGACCTCAGTACACCGAGCTCCTTCCAGCAGGAACTGCTGCAGCAGCTCTCTGATCCAGAGCCACCAGCATCGCTGCATGCAACGGGTGAGACAGGCAGCAGATACCAACTCCAAGCACATGGAATCCAATACAGCATGGAAAACCAAACACTGTGCCTTGGATGGGGGGTGGGAATACACCTCGTGGAAGCAGAGCAGTTTGGTTGTGCGGTGCTGAGTGCCCGGATGGGATGCTCCTGGGCAGGGCTGCCGCTCAGTGGCTGCTGGCCACAGCGCAGCTCCTGGCCCTGGGACAGAAAGGAGACCAAGATTTATTCTGGGAGGGGAGAGGTTGCAGGAAGACATAAAGCAAAGGGACAAGCCTTGGATGAGGCTGTAAGAGCGTGCCAGGGTGGAAATGCAGAGAACGATGAGTGATGGAGAGTTAAAAGCTGGATGAGAAAACCACGCGTTTGTATCTAACAGCTGAGGGGTGGTTAAAGCTTTTACGGCCATGCATCAAGCCCCTGAAAAGATGACTTCAACCAACGCTTCCCATTTTGCATGCCCTTATGAAATCAAGCACGCTGGACTCCCTTCCCCACCTTTAAGATGCTCTTTTGCTTCCAGGAACACGGTGGCAGGCCAGTTCCACAGAGGTCTGGGTCATCTGTATTAGCATCTCAGAACCACAAACATGCAGTAGCTCTCACCCCATGCTTGCCTAGGTCAGTAGCACTATCTATAACTTGGAAGTTCCTAAAAACCCATACATCGAAGCTTTTCCCCTCCCCAGAGCTTGACTTTAAAAGGTCAGATCAGCTGCTGGTTGGGTGCAGTGGGTAGAGACCCATAGAGCAAAACCACCTGCAGCTTCACACAAGTGCTGCTCAGCATCAATATCACCCTAGGGCTGCTCAGAGGTGGAAACCACACCAGACACACGAAATTGCTCACTGAGCTCAGTGCAGTGTAATTGGAGTAAGAGAAACAGTGAGAAGGAGCATGATTCAGTTTGAACATACCCCAAATATTAAAGTTTGGGTTTCTTTCCCCCATTATCTGGGATGTTTTCAAAGTATTTTTGTTTCAAAGCTACTTCCTCTCCAGCTCCAGAGGGGTGAGGAATATGTCACAAGCTGCAGGCAGCAGGCTGGCTGCATAAATAAGCAACTGGAGTATTTACATCACACATTCACCACACCAGAATCCCTTCCCTAAACTGAGGAACAAGTGTTTCTCATAAGAATAAGCTTTTCCCCCTAATACAGCATTTCTCAGAAGCCAGTCCCCTGCCTTGAGGGGACTGATACCACACACAGCATCTCTCCAGCAAGTCTGGATATGGTCAGGGTGAATTGCCTTTGTGACCTACCCAGAGCTGGTCACCCCTCATCCTGCAGTGCAAGTAAAGGAAATCACCTCTTGGTCCCTTCATAAAGGCAGGTTACATCCAGACACACTGAAGATGCCTATTTCCATAGGCCTGAGGTCATATTGTTCCTTTCCAGGGCAGAAACTTATAAGGAGCTCAGTCCACACTACTGAAAACCTACCTGTAGTTGTCAACCACAGTTTTCAGCTCTACTGGACTGATTGCAGACAGTAGCTACGTGCCTTCACAGCCAATGTAAATAATTGAATACTAGCAGATTAGTTCAAAGCACTCAGCAGCTGACCCTCCTGCCTCTCCCCCCAGTGCAGATTGTCTTACCCTATTCAGCAGAGGAGATCCAAGGTTATCCATTTAATCCTACAATCTCACACAAAAAGGGATCCTGGAACTCTTAAGTGATGAAATCTAGCAGGGCTAAATAACAGGAGTAGTAACTGTGGAACTGGGAGAAGCAAAAGAGACATTAGGAGAGGAAGAGATGTAGGTTTCAAGACAAAGAGCCTGATTTTTAAAGGATAACTCTGGAAGGTCAAAGGGCTGTACATCAATGTTAAGGCATTAACAAAAGCAAGGTATCTCCTTTGCAGAGGTACGTGCTAACAACACATTGTAAGACTGAGAGGAAGAACAATCACTGAAGTTAATTGTGAAACTCCCCTCTTAGACCACCCCGTGACAAAGAAATCACCCCAACCCAGCCAGGGTGGCAGGAACCGGAGGAAGCCTCCTTCAGTGGCATCAGTCCTATTTTACTCGTGGCTGTCTCTCCCCCTGCTGTCTCCCAGATTTCACTGTATTACAAAAGGATGGCACGAAGAACTCTCACAGATATGCTCTCCTCTGCCAAGAGCTGCGTGGAGACCCACATTTATATAACATACCCACAACCACTCTCAATGAGTCTCTGTAATATGGCAATTTGGACGAAAATTTAGCAGCATTAACACATTTCATTTCCAATTTTAGAGCCTTTTAAACCGTACTCGCTACCTACAGCAGAAATTAACACTGCAGGTCATTATAACACCAGCAAGGGATGAGAAATGTGATCTGAGCAGAGCAGCTATGCTGGTGAATAGCTTTATCCTAGATACAGATACACCCTCAGAAACTGGGAGAGTACAGCTTCCTTTGCCAGGGAAATTAAACCCAAAGGAGGAGAAAACCCTGAAGTAGAGTGCCCCTAGCTTTCATCTGGCCATAGTGAAATAAAAGATGGTGGATAAAGAAAGGATAAAGAAAAATGAAAGCAAAGTGACATGTGGCCTTCCTGAAATCTCGGTGGTACATCTGATTTATTGGTTTAATGCCTGCACGGTACAGAGTTACCTCTTTCCTGCTGCTCCCCAAGAGATCTCTGTGCAGCCCCTGAACTGAGCTGCATGGTTTAAGAGCCAGAGTCCAGCCCTGTAACCACAGTATTTATAGCTACAGTCTTTCCTGCAGCTAACCTGGGAAGGGCCCTCTGCACTGGTAGCCTCCATCTCCCAAACTCACCAATGGGACACTCATCTGCAGCTCATTTGCTGCACTAAAATAAGCCAATGGTAAAACCAACGCTGCGGGTCCGGACCAGTGGCCTGCTGAAACTGCCCAGCAAGAAACAGCAATGACCAAGATGCTGAGAACCCAAAACCACTGAGAAGTGCAGCGTGATGGTAGCTCACACCTGAAGCTTCAGGGCAGACATGCACCACTAAAGCTATTCCTGTTCAAAATAATAACAAACAACAGCAATAGATACAAAGCAAATGAGTATGCACCAAATTAAAGCAAAGTACTAAAAATAATAAGGATATGTAGTGACAAGATAAAGGGGAATGGCTTTAAACTGAAAGAGGGGAGGTTTAGGTTGGATATAAGGAAGTTCTTCCCTATGAGGGTGCTGAGGCACTGGCACAGGGTGCCCAGGGAAGCTGCGGCTGCCCCATCCCTGGCAGCGTTCAAGACCAGGTTGGAGCAACCTGCTGTACGGAAGGTGTCCCTGCCCATGGCAGGGCCTTGGAACTGAATGAGCTTTAAGGTCCCTTCCAACTAAAACCATTCCATGATTCTATGAAAAAGACATGCCAGCAACTCACCGATTCCTCTTTCAGAGCCCTCAGATGATGTCTCCACCTCCTCCTGTATTTAAATCACCCACCAGCCCAGGCCTGGGGTTCTGTTTGGTGCAGAGGTAGCAATGAAGCCTCAGAACTGCAATTTGGAGGTATTCTTTTCAGGCCCTGCTAAAGCTGTTTGGCTCCACAGCTTCAGTGCGTGCAACATACCTGTCCAGGGCTGCAGAGAGCAGGGGGACATTAGGAAGGAGATGCAGCAACGCAAGTGATGTCTGAAACCATCAGGCACGGGCTGCAGTGATCCAAAGGGTTTCTTCCCCAAAGCACATCTTGCAGTGGGGGAAAACACAAGCTTCAGCCCTTGCCATCCTTGAAGGTCACCACCACCATGTGAATGAACAGGGGTATTTTGCAGGCAGGACCACACCAGCCTTGAGGCTTTGCAATAACAGAGGAATACCCAGCACAAACCTTCCAGTCTGGACAGGGAGCATGGCTGAGGGGATACAGTGATCCAAAGCCATGGTGCAAAGTGCTTCTTTACCCCCAAACCAGCCTAATCTTGACCTCAGCTCCTGAGGGACGATGGGCAGGTTAATAACAGCGCAATAGCCTGCCAAACCAGGGTAACTCAAGACATGTTTGTCTTTTACTTTGAAGAGTTGTTTAATCTGTAATTTGATTTTCCTCTAAGTCATATAATCCCTTTCAATTCACCTTCTCTTTAGTTACAGAAAAACACGGAGCTTGGGAACACTTTGGAACAAGAGGAAAACTTATCTCAGATCTGCAGACATTGAAGCTAAACTGAGTCAGAACATCCATGGGGGCCCCTCTACCTGCACCAGCTCTGAAACAACAGCTGATAACCCGGCAACAGGCTCAGTTCTGCACAATCACATGGGAGCAGGCAAGAGGCAGGGAAAATGAGACTGAAAACTCCTTGAATCCTGAAACTTTGGTGAGGTCCCACTGTGACACAACAGAAGTGAGACGGGAAGAGTGCTCTGCAAGCCTGGGTGTTGTGAAATGCCAAAGCAAGCAGTTCTCTTTCTGGCACACTTACAAACTCTGATCAGAACAGAGTTCCTCTCTTCTCCCCTTGCTTCAATAGAGCCACCTCATCTCCAGGGATCCATTTGAGACCCAGCAAGTCATTCCCAAGCAGCTCCAGTCCATTTCTGCCATGACCCAACCACAACAGCAAACCAAACTGGAATATTCCACATTATATCACTGATGAGAGCTCAGATTTATCTTCTGGCTGGTCCAGAGGAAGGAAAGCCATCATACCAACTGCTTCTGGTGCAAGACAAGGGTCCACCTTTACTGCACACAGACCAGACCATATCCCTCCTTCTACATCCATACAGGAAGAAAAGAACTAGAGAACTGCGAGTATGGAGTGCTTTGGGGTGGTTGAACTTAGGTAAGGATCAAGAGTGCTGCTGTGAGTGAGGGTTACCTTATCAAAAGGGTGGATTATTAAGTTATGCTGTCCATGTAGTTCCTCTGATAGGATAAAGTACAATACCCTCAGAACCACAGACATGCAGAATATGGGATACTCAAAGATCAAATCAACAGTTTTGGCAGCACATGGCAAGTATTTTAGAAACAGGCCTGGCTTTGGCCCTTTCCCCAGTGCAGCTTACGGGTCCTGTGCTCGCTTTCATGGGATCTCTCTTGGAAAGACAAGGAGAGGAAGGAAAAAACTCCAAAGTGTGATCCAAACACATTAGCATCATTAAAACAGAGCTGAAGAATATGCGGATGCTACTGAAAACCACTTCCAAAGTGCTTCCCCAACATGTGAGGAAACGGTTAGCTCCTACTGACCAGTTAGCAACCCTGGGGAAGAGGCCTTCCATGTCAGCAAACACCACTGCCCTTCCTACAGTCAACCACCAAGGGATGGAGTCTTCAGAACACCTTTCCCCCAAAAAGAAGCCTCAACCATACACCCACAACTGGAAATGGTGACTTAGTGAGGGGTGGCTGGGATGAAACACAAGATAGGTGACATTGATATGGTTTCAGTGAGCCCACATCCACTCTTGCTTCAAATGCCAGATTCAGTTGTCCAGAAGTGCAAGTAGGGTAATTATAACCAGTTGGACCAGGGTGAGAATAGTCTTTCAACCTGCCTGCCAGAGGAAAGAATGAGGGAGCCCATAAATGAACCATTTTGTTTCAGTCAGCAGCTCTGGAAGCAAAGGATGCTCATGGACAGTCCTGAGGACATCATGACAGACTCTCCTAACCAGTTACTCTCTTTTTCCTTCTCATTTCAGAGCTCAAGTGCTGAATAAGAACCAAAGTGTCAGCCAACAGGTTCTGCAGGGAAGAAACATGAGCTCTACCACTTAAAAATGAGCAGTTTAACCGACTGCCAAGTAAGCCATTTGCATTAATGTCGTGAAACAGGATATGAAGCACTTTGGAGCAAGAAACAGTAGATTCACTTTATTGGAAAAAGACTTTTAAGGTTCAAATTCATTGAACCATTTGCATCCACGGATGATTTGTAACAGACATTATTGGCTGACAAAGCTGGCTTTTGGCTTACCAACACCATCAGCAATTACCACCCAGAGGGACATTACCTGCTCTCAGCTAATGAGTGAGGCCAGTGCCAAGCGCCAGGCACCAAGGCTGCATTAACTGATGTAGAAAATGGCTTTTTGGAGTCCAAAAGAAAACCATTCCGAGATGTCCATAAGAGGCCAAGGCATTTCACTTTGTTTAAAGGACTGAAGGTGACTGTCAAAACCAAGTGGGTATTGTCCTGTGCTTATGTAGATTCAATCAGAATTATCTTGACCCAATCAGACTATCTTGTGTTTGGACTAGATAAAACTCCCCATGAAATGAAGGAAAGGCAGCAATTAGGAACTGTGACTCAAACAACAAACCTAAGGCACCCCTCAAGCGAACAAAAGCAGCACCTCTGGGTAGATGTTGTAACTTGGCTTATTTTAGCCTAGAATTGACTATGTCGCAAAACACATCCTCACCCAGTGGGAGCTGGTAAAAGCAGTGCCTTCCCCCTGCCTGACTTCTCACTTCCACTTCTGACCCAGGATTTGATTGCAAAGGGAAACCAGCATTATTGGCCATAAAAGGAAAAGACCCATCTGTCACATTTGTGCCGATGGGAGTCACCAAGGAGGAACTTCAGTAACTTCCTTATAGCTCCGGAAGCACCAGAGGCTGCCGCCGTCACCCCCTGTAAGGATTAAAGGGTTTTTCTCCCTCTTCCATCAGGGATGCACACGGGATGTGACACCAAACACTGGAAGAGTGCAGATGTGTTGTTCTTAAAGGAAGACAAAAGGGAAGGGAGCAAAAAGAGATGGGAGCAAACAGGCAGAGCTGGGAAGTGTTCATGGCCTCTGGTACATAGACCAGGAAGCCTCAGTGAGGGCCCTGCAGATGCACTGTTTAACCAGGTGACCCAAAATGCTCCTTTCCACACCACCTACTTATGGATCTGCTGAAAAAAAGACATTTAACAAGCCAGAAATCTCATCTAAATCAGGAATGCACTTGGCCTTTTAGCTATGGCACGTTTATGTTTGCTTAACAAACCCCTACGTTTCTTCCATCGTTACTACTCTGGATTCCTGAGCTTCAGCACAGATATGCTCAATCCATAAATAAGAGCAATGAGGAGTGATTTTATTCAGGAACAGTAACTTTGCTTCTATTTTCCTTCCCCTTTTTCTTAAATGAGAAAGTATTCTGTTACCTTTAAGCCATTAAACAATGTACTTAAACCCACTTACACCAAGATGAAGGCCGAATGACCCTGCACTGATCCTGCACTGGTTGCCATCAGCACTTTACTCTTTGCACTTCAGATACCTCAACAAGAAAAGCTGACAGGACAGTTTCAGTTTTGTTTCACTTTCAGAATCACACAGAACAATGCAGCAGTATTGGATGGAACCCACAGGACTGATTGTGCCTCCAGGAGTAGAAACGAACCCAGGCTTCAGTTTGTCTTAAGGGAGATGATGTCTGCACAATGGCATTGTAGGGGGAAAAAACATCATGCTCCTAGTGCATGTTAAGATCCCAAGGCATCATCTACTGCAGTTTTGGGGGGAGGCTGCTATTTACTGAGGGAACTACACAGTTGGAGCTTTATGTTATAAAGGCATTTTAGAGAATGTCAAAGAATCACCTCTTTGTCTTCACGACGTCTCCAAGTTTCTTCCTTGCTGTGGTTGCCACATGCCTGCAGCATCAGCCTCTCGAACCAGAAGACTTCCAGACAACACTGAAGGATCTCTGTCCTTCCCCTTTATACCAAAGGGGGTATTGCTTTGCCCCACAGCAGACCTTAGGACAAGCTGCTTTGCTTCACGCATCTCCCAAATGGCTCCAACTGCTCTCCAACAGAAGTCCTACCAGTAGAGCTCCCAAGATCACTTCCAGGTTTTATCTTGAGCTTTGTTTAGCCTTTTTCAGGTGCATGAGCTTCACCTTTGGTAACACACACACTACAACTGAGTACCTTTGTGAAATGGTTTGGTGTGATAGGTTAGATGCTGCCTGGCAGCGAGGGTGAGCAGCTATTGAGACCAGCAACCCTTTCCCCCTTTAATATATGAACAGTATAAAGTGACTTCTCAGGAGCGCAAAGGGGGTATACAACAACAGAAACCCCACACCAACAGCACCTTTTGGCTTTGGCCACCAATCTGGAACCTCTCCCTTAGAAGAGCTCTTTCCAGATGAAGGCCGAAAACCACCCTATCTTACAGGAAAGTCTCATTACAGGCCAAGCAAAGTCACCCTCCCCAAGACACAATAAACCACCCAAATTAAACACAGATCAGATAGACATCACACGGCTTCAGGCTGCAAGGTTTCCTTGGGGAAAACCTTGCAGAACCCATGTTCTTCTTAAATCAGATCTTTGTTAACCACTAAGTGTGTGGCTGGTTGTGGGTCCCATTGCTAAACCTGATGCTGATGTCCCTCTGCAGAGAAGCCAAAGGGCTGTAAACTGCCCCAACAACTTCCAATGCCAATCTTTATATGAAGCAAGACCCTCAGCACATATCATACTCAGAGAAAAGCAGGTGTAATACCTCATTTTACTGTTTTCTGATGCAAAACCTCACAGTTCTTTTTGACAGGAGGCTGCTAAAAATAACTCATCCTTAAAAAGTCCTGTTATTTTTATACAGTCACAAGAATCACTGGATTGCATCTAATTATGCCATCCTTCCTTGGAATGTCTATTTGTGCTCAACAAGACACAACAGGCTGCGACACCAGTGCAATCATCACACATCTTGAATTACAAGCAACTGGATAAGTTTAGTTTCTCCTTGGGAGAATGACAGTAAGAAAAGTCCATTTCCCTGTGGTCTGTGGAGTCTATGTTCAAGAGGGACAAACGTACAGCTCGGTGCCAGGTCCAAGTAGAAGCAAAACTTACACTGGCCATGCTTGAAAACAAAACTGGACTCCAATGTGGATTCACACCAGGATTAGAATGTTCCACCTACACAGGATCACCAAGGAGACTCCTAAAACGCCCCTAGAGCAGGATTAGGTCTATTGGACTTTACTATCTCTCCTCTAAAGACATCCTTACTGTTTCTGGTTTCCAGGGGACATTTACTTTCCTGCAGACAGTGGTAGCACAGAGGAATCTGCTGTAGGCACAACAACAGTATAAATAGCTAGCCATGTGCACTGTGCCTGGCTGCTCCAGACTGGCAGCTGTATCCTCCCTGGTTGCACTGTCAGCCAGTGCATGGTCCCTGCTCGCCCAGCATCTCCCACAGTGCGAGTCAGCACTCAGCTATTACCGGAACTCATTACTGCAAGTGCAAATAGTTGCATGGAAAACTTGCTGGACACTTACTCACAGGAAGCCTGGCTCCTACACAATGATCTTAAAGCTCCCTCAGCACCCCAAGGCGAAGAGCACCTCCTGAATCAGCACCTACCGCTCCATGTCTTTCTAGCAAGCTGCATCTTCCTGAAGCTAGAATTCCCCTCCATATTTCAACTGCTATTATTTTACACTGTCTTCCTCTCCTTCAGAAAACATGATGCTTTTATCTGAAGAGTCATCCATTGCAACTTGTATTGTCATGGCAACACAACTCCCTCCCCTGCCCCAAACCTCATCCCCGAGTCTCATTGTGTTCATCACCAGACAGGCACGCAGCACACTGCATACAGATGATCAGCAAGCTCTCAGAGTGGTCTCAGGCCTCCTCTCTGTACAGATGCAGCTCCTGCTATGGAGGTAGAGTTGCAACAGGAGAAGGGAAGGAGTCTGACAACATCAAATATCTCTATTCAAACAAGATGCAAGCTTTACTAGTACAAGGGACTCTTGCAGTACATACAGCTACCCTGGTTAAAATGAAGAGGCCAGGTTCAGAACCAGTCTGAGCAATACAAGAGAGAAAAGCTATTGAGAGCAGGTGTAAGAGGGTCCTGCTAAGGCAGCTTGGACACACTGGTAAAGAAAAAGAGGAAGATCAGTCCACAAAGGAGCGCAACTCAAGAACAGGGCTCTGGAGCCCTCTTATGGCAGCTTGTGCTCAGCATCCTCGGAGCCAAATCCCACGTACATACGCCTTGTAGCATCTCTGTGTATCAAGGCTGCAATGCCATTGAGATAGGGTGCAAAAGAACACCATCTGGCTGGGACTGAGGCACTGGCACAGGGCGCCTGGAGAAGCTGTGGCTGCCCCATCCCTGGTAGTACTCAAGGCCAGGCTGGACAGGGCTTGGAGCAATCTGCTCTAGTGGAGGGTGTCCCTGCCTGTGGCAGGGGTCGGAACTGGATGGGCTTTAAGGTCCCTTCAAGAGAAACCAGTCTGGGTTCTAAGAAAGGTTAAACCCCCACGTTTCCATCTACTTGACTGCTCCTGGTGAGTGCAAAGAGTGAACAACACCCATGTTTAAAGAGGGGGGTCAGAAGACAGTGAAGCCAACCTCAGCTGAACCTAATGCGCTGTGTTAGCAATAGAAATGCATGAGGGGTGCTAAGGCAGGCACTAAACCCACTGCTGCAGCACTAACAGCCGCTCCGCAGGGATGTCAGGCTGCCTGGTGCCACGCACAAAGGCCAGACTGGTTTCACACCAACCTTTTCTCGACCTCTCCAGGCCAGTGAGGTCCGGCAGACCCCAGGGCTCAGCATCACAGGTCAGGATCTGCCCAGCAGACGGCGGGGAGGCAGTTCAGTAACAGCAGGGAAGAGCACAGCTGCTGGGCTCCGAAGGGGTTACAGAGATTAAACAGCAGGGAAATATTTATGGAGGAAAGATGCTGAGCTGTGCATGTTTCCCAGGCTGGAGATGGTTTTAATTTACCTCTTGCAACGGCTGTGATTATTTGCTGCCGTTTCTGGCGGAAAGCAACTATTTCAGGCTCACCTGCTCCCTCTGGTGTCCCAGCTCTGCAGCTGATGAGGAACAAAACACTCCCCAAACCCACACAAACTACAAGGAAAAGCTCTGGGAAAGGAAGCAATACTTACAAGCATTGGTGATTACCATGGCCTTGCCAGGCACAAAGCCTTCTTTGACTGCAGCACACTAACAGCATCACAGATATCTGCTAGGGTTTACAGCTACAGCCAGAAAGTGTCCTCCTTTTCCTGCTCTCCACCTTGGAAAATGGTCTCTGCCAGACTTTGGCTGAACTGCAGCACCCACCAAGCTCCTCACTCAGTCTTCCTCTGCAGCAGCCCTCCAGTGCACGATCCTGGTCAGTGCTGACATTCAGTGCTGACCTAAGTCTTAGCTTCGACCTTTTTATGCGCACAGAGGTTTAAGAACCATGTAAGCATCCCCACCATTAGCTAGAGTAGGCTGGTCTCATGAGCCCTCTTGTCACTTCCCAGACTCCAGGAACCTGCACAGCCTCACAAAGAGCCTCACCATGACCAAAACTATCACCTCCCAGCCAATGCTGCTTCCTCAGACAGTCACTAGATGCCACCTTGCTGTATAGCTCTTTGCTCCAGCCTCAAGCTGCTCCTCTGCTTTGCCTCTGTTTCTTCTCCTTTCTCTCACTACCGAGTTGCTGTATGATGCTGCTACAGCACCAAGAGCAACTGAGACACTGGTCTCTATCCCCCCTTTTCCCTTTGTGAGCCACAGCTGCTTCTCTCCCCATCCTCAGCTGGGGGATGCTACACACAAGGCTGTCCAGTCCCTGTGTCACAGAATGGTTTGGGTTGGAAGCGACCTCAAAGCCAATCTGGTTCCAACCCCCCTAGCCCATGTGAGCAAGGTTTCGAAGCTCTCCTTTGAAACCCTGCTTCATGTTCTCAGATTCATACGCACCTTAAAGGGAACCATAAATATTTGTCTGGATTTTCTGTTAATCTTGCTCTGACACAGCTATTACTGTGGCTTGATAAGCAATGGGGTGGGTGCTGGAGTGTTTCAGGAGATGACAGTAACCATCTCACTGTATTTTACTGAAGTGGATACCTTGGTGACCTGTGCTAATTCACTTAGAAAACTACTATAACAGAATAGTCTTAAAACATGAAGAGGGAGGTGGAGTGCTGCAATGAGTTTATTTCCAGACCATCCTTCTCTAGGTATATGCATAAACATCTGTATTCAATGCTAAGTGGAGAGTCACTAACAGGAAGAACCCAGAGGACCTTCCCACATGGCAACATCCACATGCATTGGTTCAGTTGCAGTAGCAGAACCTCTCTGTACACACATGAAAATGACATGTACACACATGAAACGACCACTTTCAGCCTGGAACAGCTACCACTTAACAAACCACCGTGCCAAAGTAAAGGCTGCGTTGCAGAGTCCAGGCCAAAAGTGGAGTTTTAGATGCAGGGATTACCTACAGCCCTTTCCATACAGATCTCTTACTCCTCAATGCCAACACGGCGCTAGTTTTCTTCACCAGCATAACCAGCACAACCCAGTGTGGCATCACTAGAAGTCCATCTTGACTTATGTTGTTTCCAGCGCAGGAAAACAAAAGGCAGGTAGGAAGTACCTTAAGGACAGGGCAGGAATGCTGCTCCTGCATGCTGCTCTCCGTGGGCCAGGGACTTTCTGCACCAGCAGCAATACTTCATCCAATAGCTCTCTATAAATTCCTCCTCTTTGAGCTTGTACTGTGGCCTTTGAATCCCACATGGTTCAAGGTTGCCTCTCCCTGTACTGCTAATTAATACACCACACGACCCCTGGGAGAGCATTACCTATTGAATCCAGGCCACTACTACTCACAGTTCTTTGGCTCCTTGGCTGTTGGCCAGCCCTTGTCTGTTCACACCTAGTCTCGCTTAGTCTGGACAGCCTAGCCGAATCACAGCTTGAAATGGTGGGGCCATAGATTGCACCGATGGTAAAGCAATAGACTTCATCCCAGAATGAAGCCAAAAGCAATCATTAAAGTAGGGAGTCCTAAAAAAGCATCTATTCCTTATAGGAAAAATTCCATTCACAGCTACGTCTAAAATCTCTCCCTTCCTCCTTTTCCATCCAACCTGATCCAAACGCTCCGAGCTGACTCAAAGCACGGGTTTTCAACCAGCTTTGCCTTTTAGACTTTTAATGCAAACTTATTATTACCCACTAACATTTCAGATGTTACATACAACTCTAAGGTGTGCACTTACAACTCATCAAGTGGCCCCATAACATTTTTCCTTAAGAGTCAGCATTAACATCTCACCATAAGGCAGATCTTTACACTGCAGAGAAGGCTTAACTCTTTCTAAGGGTCTTCGACCTTCCTGCCATTCTTGACTAAGAATCAGAACAAAACACTTGGTGTCACTAACACCGCAACAGAAAGAAAACAGGCTCTTTGGCTGGCTCTACATGCCCCAGCATGCAAGTCCAAGGACTACAGCAGCTTTCCTGGTAACAGCACTGCTTGCTTCCCCTTCTCCATGGTGATGGGAGGTACTTTGGAGGAACTATCCAGTCCAAAGTGTTGGATAGCATCTGTCATCAAGCCCGCAAAAAGCAGCAGGAAGTCCACTGGTACACCAAATAGAGAGCACACTGAGCAGAAAGCAACCCAGAGTAACACACAAACACATCACAGCAGTTTGGCATATTCCTGACAAGTAGTTGCAACAAATCCATGTGGGGGACAAGTGAGAGGACCTCGGCGTGTTTCAGTACAGCTGTGCAGTTGCAGAACTCAATACATTACAGTCTACCCAATGTATTGAGTAAATCCCTTTCAGTTTTACACAGCCGAATGAGCCTTTCCCCCACACCCTCCAACTCCCCAGTGCCTTTGGGCTTCTCAGGGTTGGGGCTGTTCATCCAGTCTTGCAGGCAATGCAGAAACATAGAGAAAGGGCATAGAGGAGCAGCAGGGGAGTGTGTATGTGCAGGTACACACACGCTATCAGACACATTCTGGGCACGGGGGATGACAGATACCCACTTCTGTTGAAAAACCCCTGAAGAATAATCCCCTATTGCAAAGTAACAACTGATCGATGTCTCAGCCATGGCAACTCGCCACAGAAAGGGATGCAAGCGAAGGATAACGTGTCTCATTCAGCAGCTACTTCATTCCCATTTAACTTTCAGAGCTCGCAGGAGGGAACAGAGAAGCTAACAGCTACAGCTAATGCACAGCAGCTTTTGCCTGCTCAGCTCATTCATTCCTCACCCTGCCTCTGCTCACAGCTGGACTTTAAGGCTGCCCCTTGCAGAGGCAGAGATTTGAGCCAAGTGTTATTTGAGAGCATGCAGTTTTACACATGCAGCCCGGCCACAGCTATCACTTGCCAGTCATTTTCCTCTGCCCTGGTTGGGACAGAGACAATTAATTATACACTATCCATTTAAATTCATCTATTCATGGAGGTAAAGCATGAGGAAAGCAACTGCAAGTGTCACACCAATACATTTCAGACAAGAAACTGGAGCCACATTTGATGAGTACTCAGGACTTGTACCTGGCACATAGGGAATCACCTCCATTCTTCTATGTGGTCACCACTTATCCGCACTGGCAATCTTTGAGTTCAGCACAGTGCTTGGATCAAGAAAAGGAAAGTAGATCTAGTCCTAATTATAACTAAGGCACTGGCTTTTGAAAGAGCAGTGCTTGTGCTTTTAGAGCAGGGGTCAGCTTTGACTGGGTAAAGGGTGATCTGCTTTTAGGGGAGCAGCTCAAACCAGCTGTGGTAAGTCTCCTGTGCAGAACACTGTTCAGTCTGGCAGATGGAGATGCTGCAGTAAAACTCATTAATCTGCTATCACTTTCACCCACCCACAAGAATCCCAATGGCCTGAAGTCATGGTTTTCTGACACAGAGCTAGAAATCTATAGCTTGTACAACAGCTGCAACCAGAGTAAAGGTCCAGGAAATACAAAATGCTTCATTTTGTGACAGGGGTAGGTCAGAACATTTCAAGACAGGGACCTCAATAACAGGGATTGGTGTCTGAAAGCATCTGTGCGCTCGGTCATGGTACAAAACAGGATGAGTTACCCAATGACTCCTGCAAAGCAGGTTCTTCACCTGCACACATGAAATACACCTCAAAGGGTTAAAGCCACAGGATAAAAACTGCTTTTTGGAGTGTCTGGTTATTTAAAAGGTACCCCAACTCTCTCCTGCACAGAACAGCTACAAACCTAACGCCTGTTCCTCTACTAGCACAGGAAGGGCAAGGACCAAGGCTGAAACAACAGCTAGAAAGCCGAGTAGTTGGCAAGCTGCTGTTCAGAGCTGGTCGGTGATGTGCCTATCTCCATACCTAGAAAGGTTCAATGCCTTCATTCTGGGAGGCCAAAAGAAACTAAATATAGTAAGAGGCTACCAGCAAACACACAAACTGGCACAGCTTCCAGCTACCTGAGAGCTCCATCCGTCTCCTCGCAGGCCGCTCCGATAGCTGCAATCCTTTCCCTTGTTTGGGGAGAACATGCCCTAAGAGCCACTTTCAGGTTTTACTTACATGGGTAATTGCACACACAAACTTCAGGATGGAAGCAATGCAAGAACACCATCGATACCACTCTCTTGCCTCACTCTGGGGATCATCTGGCTCTTTCAGTTTCTTTTATCAAGCCTGCCATTCGCTTGCAACAGGAGGTAGCATCCTTGCTTTGTGTACCAGGAGCCAAGGCCTCTTAGCAGAGCAGAGGCACCATCCAAGAGCATCTGTTTTGTTTTAACCTCTGCCTCTTAAGGAGGACCCAGAAAGGGCAAAAAATACCCAAACCCCTTCTAGCTGCAGAATGGCTTTGTTGGGGGTGAGGCTACAATACACAAAAGCCTTGGGGAGAGATGCTCACCTCTTGGCTTCTGAATGGCGTCTCTGCCACTAATAGCCCACGGGTATTGTGTTTTAAGCAGAAGGCAGACCCCAATTTCAACTGGGCTTGGAGATGTAGCTTAAAGGCACACATGCTCCCAACACAAGAAATGAGGTCAAAGCAGCTTCTTTTGAGAAAATAAATAGAGCAATAAAGCATTCTTTCAGATTAACTCCAGAGAGGATAAATCACTGAGCAAACACAACCATCTTATCTTGTTGGCAAATGGTACGTTCCAGGGTCCAGCTGTAGGGGGAATATGTTGGTTGGTCTGGAGAGCAAATGGACTTTTCATTGTCTACAAAATGCTGCTCTTTGTACAAGAACTGTTTGGTTTTAAAGACCCCATATGATCCCTGAGCAGTGCCAAGCCTGCTTTGCCTCCTGGATGCCGCAGGACTTCCTAGCAACCTCGTGCGGCAACACGATCCATCTCCTTTCACCAGAAGGACAACCTGTTTAAAACAAGATCCTAAGTGCCCTCTTGCCATTCCCCGAACAGGAATGCAGTAACCACGGGACCCACAAACATCGAGAGGAAGGCAGTGAAGCAGGCGGGGCTTTCCCAGCACGTAAAGCTTTTCCCAAACCCTCCATTTTCAGCCTCAATTTGTCCCTCCTAAGTCAAACACTAAGAGCACCCAAGCAGGGAAAGCAGCCTCTGAAGAGCTAATAGGTGGTTACAGAAACATCGCTGTGGGATGCAGCGGTCCGATGCCTGCGCACTATTTTGGCACTGATTTATGACAAGTGTACTTGTGTTTCCATTAGCCGTGGCTCTCTCGGTTGACCCCTCGGCTCGGAGAAGCAGAGACTCGACATTAAACTCCCATCAGCTTTCAGTACCACTGACCTCATCCCTAAAACTCGCAGCCATGTTTCACATCAGCCGAGGCCGACACATTCCATTAATGCTCCCCTGGCTCGGGGAAACATCTGCTCTGTTTACACTGGTAGCAGCATGAGGACCACTTAAAGCATCACCTCTGCTCCCCTGGACCTCCTGGCCCCCAGCATGACAACCCAGGCATTAGTTATTCGATGGGGCAGAGGTTGCTTAAATCAAGGGGCAGGGGAGGGGCTGCGTAGTAGTAGCAAAGAAGGTGGTTTCCTTCAGGCCAGAAATTGAGCTTCAGAGGGGTTTTTGTACTGCCTCCAGCTGAAGATCATAGAATCACCCTTTGTTTTCATAGAATCCCAGACTGGTTTGGGTTGGAAGGGGCTTAAAGCTCACCCAGTTCCAACCCCTGCCACGGGCAGGGACACCTTCCATACAGCAGGTTGCTCCAAGCTGGCTTTGAACACTGCCAGGGATGGGGCAGCCACAGCTTCCCTGGGCACCCTGTGCCAGTGCCTCAGCACCCTCACAGGGGAGAACTCCTTCCTTATATCCAACCTAAATCTCCCCTCTTTCAGTTTAAAGCCATCTTCCCCTGTCCTATCACTACATGCCCTTGAAAAAACCCCTCTCCAGATTTCTTGTCGGCGCCCTTTAGGTATTGGAAGACACAAGGTCTCCCCTGAGCCTTCCCTTCTCCAGGTTGTTCACCCAAAACCATCACTCCAGCCACTGTCATACACAGCACAGCTTACCAGCAGCCACCAGCTTCTCACATGAAATGCATGACAGCTCCCAGATACCTGCTCATAGGGGATGCTTATCTATCAGTATAAGGTTATGGCAAGTCTCCATCCAAGCGGATGCTACTGCTTTGACGGATGCTGTTACTTTTGACTCCCAATGCTTTCTGACAGCTAAGACCTCCAAAAGTCAAGCCCCTCAACCACTTGTTGCTCCTGTTGTTTCAATGTTCGATGTGCATTAAATTAATCCCCCGATGTCTTTTGCTGCTGCTGGAAGCTTTCTTTTCTATTATGCATCTAGCCAAGGCTATAGTTGCTAACAAGTCCATCAGGGACACAAAACCACACCTTGCAATATTGCATGCATCTGCCACAGAGGCAGAGCACACCATATACAGCAGCACCAGCGACTGCTGTATGCTTTCATTGTAACACTACTGTCAGGAGCACCACTGGCTGTTTCCATCACTGATCATTTTGCTGGTACTTAAATTTGCTGCATTTTAGATTCTTGTCCTTCTGCGGACTCTGCACTATGAGGCTGCACAACCATTAACATAAAAGGACCACAAAATGACCTTGTCTCTTATAGAGGCGTTAGGCACTAAATCCACTATTCAAATGCCCTGTAAACAAGCAAGAAATCCACGCCCAAAACACCCAACACCCTTTTTCTTGCACACTAACGAACGCTGGTTGGATTTGGGCTGTAGCACGAAATTCAGTTACCTACCATCACATTCAGGAGCACTGCGGTTTAGTTACTGGCGTGGGAGAAGAATAAATCTCCTATTTGCTCTCCATCTTCTACAATACATTAGGGATGAGTGACATGATCTGCACAAACACTCCCTGTTTTTCACCTTATTCCCAGTGTCCAGGGCATTGGCAAATCCAATGCTACCACAAGGCTAAACCACTGACTTAAGGAAGCATTTGCATCTGATCCTCTTTCAACCAGAGATGAAAAATCAATAGAAGAGGAAGAAGCTGGCACTGAAGGAGACAATTCAAATTGTCCCTTTCCAGTTCCTTGATTCACATGTTAAGGGACAACCACAGCTGGGAAATGCAATCTCTGGAGCAATTAAAGAAAATTCAATTCAGGGAATGAGGCTTTTCTGCACTCAAAGCTTCATTAACCCTGGTGCCTTTTAATTAAATACGTGCACATGGAATTTTGGACAGGGAAAGCATTTGCCTTGCTGATAAAGCTCGAGTTTAATGGCAAATCAGTATTTGCCGTCGAGAAAGAGAAAGAGTATCAGGGGCATAAACTTTAGACCTCTCCAGCTTCACAATGGCTTTATTAAATAGGAATTACTGCCTATCACCAGCTCCCACTTCACGGCAACGCCTGCTCTCCCTCAAACACTCTAAGCTGCACTAGCAAAGCTCTGCTTTGGGCTCACTTGGAGATAACAGGCAGCTCCACCGATGGCCCGGATAAAACATGAGCCAGGATTTAAGAGCCCTATACTTCCTGTGATCAGTTAGAGAAATAAAGTTGGCTAGCTCCAGCAGGATGGGGTTTTACAGCCCACAGAGCAGAGCTCACAGTAGCCAGCCAGCCTCTCTCTTAAATACTGCTCATGCTTACAGAAGGCTCCAGCAGGCACCAAAGGCGGTGTGCGACCAGGACAGTTTAAAGGATAACCCTTAAAAGGGGATATTGTCAAGTCTGCCCAGCCTAAATGCCCAGCTCGCTTTGGGTGTGAGTTACCATCTGACTTGTGAAGGAGTCACGCTGCTCCTGTGCTGGCTCCAGCCTTGGTCCAGAATATAAATGAAGCACATCACTGGTTCATCCGGATGCGTGGCTGCCTGGCAGGGACTGAGCACAAACTGCTTTGATGCCTCCCCATCTTCATCCCAGTCTCAGTTCACACATACACGGGTGGTCACCGGTACCAGGAGCAGCAACACAGAGAGGGAAGAAGAACACAGTCCCCATTTCCAAGAGACTTCCAAGAAATCTGCTGCCTTGAGCCAGCCAGAGACAGGCTCTTGCTCCCTCAACAAGCACAGGTACACCTCTGGGAGAGACAAGACTTCAGGTTGTGCTTTTAAAGCATCTTCAAGAGAGACAGACTTGTCTTTTGCCAGCACACATGGGCCCAGTTTGTATTCTTTATTTCTGACCTATGCATTTTAGCTGTTTCAGCTATTTAAAGCCAACAGCATGTATTTGAGGATATAACTTTCTCTAACTGTCACTTCCCATAGGAGCTGCTACATTTTACAGTAAATGACACTTCCCTTTTCACACTTGCCCCCTCTCAAGAAGCAAGCTAACATGACAGCACAACTGTTCACACGAGGCCTCCAAGGGATGCCAAATCCCCAAGCGAATGCTGTGTCCAATTGAGTGAAGAGGCACAGCTCCATTAACCAGAAACAGGCAATTCCTTACGTTTACAGCAGTCCAGGATTCACAGGTTAATTGCTGCATCCCCAAAATAACATTCCTGTTCTGAATCCACAGCAGTCATATTGACGTACATGGAGTGTGGAGAGCTGTTTGCTGCTATAGGATGCCCTTGGTACCACCAAGGACAATCTGAGCGCATCGAGTGTGACAGGCTCTCACTGAATGCATAAGTAAATGCAGACACTTCTGCTTCCTCAGCCTTTTGACACCAGCAAGGGAAGGGGCTTCCTACTCCAGCACCAGCAATGAAGAGCACATGAATTCTGCGATGCTCAAAGCTCTACCAGGCAGAGCACAACCTATCACTCCATTCCTCTGCTCCTGGAAATCACAGGCCCATTATCAACCTTTCTGTGTGCCAGATGATCTTCCCATCTGCAAGCAGCAAAGCAGCACATGGTGGATGTGCTCAGGTATGCTACTGGGTGAAGGAGGCCATTTCCAATGCAAACCTGCTCATACAGAGTTCTGCTCCCCAGTTCTGATGCTATCATTTTATGACAACATTTCCTGACCCAGTTTCTACCTTGCTCCTCTGCTATGAGTAGTAATCAGTAATGTCAGTGTTCTGGCTGAACTGCTACAGTGCCATTAATAATGCAAGAGTAGTAACAGAGAAAGCAGAAAAAAGAGGCTTGAAGGTTAAAAGCAGTAAGAGAATGCTTTTTGGGGGGCACAGGAAGGGGAGGGAGGAAGAGGAGAAGGAGAAGAAACGCTGGCCTACTGAGATTAGAAACCATAGGCTTCAAAAACAAACCGCTCCTTTCAGGTGGAAGTAGTGGATGAGTCAGTCAGGGCTAATTAGAAGATAACATGCAAATAAGAATGACACACAGAGATGGTTTTGACTAAATTAGAAGAAAACTTGTGCTGCACCTTCCCTTTCCCCTCCTCAGCCTGCCGCCTCAACACTTCAGGTTCCCATTTCTCTGTTACTCATGTTTCAGAGGTCAATGGTAACCTGGCATTCCACACATGACACATACTGGTTTCCTCTCTCCAGGGACTAGCCCATACCTGCCCATCTACAGCCAAACCTTTAACACCAGTAATCGGGCTGCTCCTGGTACACCTTAACCTGAGACTCTGCTCAAGCTGTTTATGACATGTACTCTGAACGTAAAGCAGTGCTGGATTTCAGTAGGTAACCCAGCATCTCCAAGGCCATGCAGTCATAGAATCACAGAATAGCTCTGGTTGGAAAGGACTTAGGATCATCCAGTTCCAACCCTCCCGCCACGGGCACCTCCCACTAACCCATGTCACCCAAGGCTCTGTCCAACCTGGCCTTGAACACCACCAGTGATGGAGCATTCACAACTTCCCTGGGCAAC
>JANRGW010031582.1:0-19777 GCA_024733675.1 Psilopsiagon aymara | reverse complement strand
GAGTGAGCTGTTCCCATGAGTTCTTACAGTGTTACAGTGCAGAACTGTGTTCAATTGCCACAGATACTATTTGCAATGGTTATCTAGTGTGCGGGTTCATCTGACTAGCAATACAGTGAAACATTTATAGTGTATAGGAGAAGTACTGCATTTGGATCTCTCTGACCAGCAGAACTGATGCATACCCGCAGGAACAGTTGCAAGCAGTCAGTTTTTCTCCCTGGCTGACAGTTAAAAGGTTTTTATTATTTATTTATTTATTCAGTAATTCTGGTGAGTTGCCGAAGATCACTTTGTGTACTTGAAGTTAATCATTGGTGAAGTCCTTTGTTGGATCAAAATCAGCATTTCACTTCCTGAAAGAATTCTGCTTCTATTTATCATGATCTGTTTTTCAGGCTTTATATAATTTCCAATCTAAGGGGGATATGTTTTGTTGTTGGGTTTTGTTTTGGTTTTTAATAGAAAGAAAAAATTGGAAGTGCCTAGCATTTGCTAATAGTTTATTTAAGGTTGTTGTGTTTACTAAAGTATAAGCAGAAAAAAACTAGCTGCAGGGATTGCAGCCTGATAGGAGGCAATGGGAAGCAGGGAGGCCGTGTTCAGGGGACCAAGCCCAGGAAAAGAGCCTAAAGATTGCTGCAGTAAGATCACAAAGTTACTCAAGCATATACGCATCTTGAATCAGTTATTTTAATGTAACAAAGGAATTGCTCGCCAAGCTGAAAACAAAACACACTGGAATGTAAAAATGCCTTCTTGGAACTTCTTGCTTCAGTGATTTTTGTATGAAGTACAAAATATTGAAAGTTAGTCCCAAATTGACAGTGTTTATGCTATCTGTTGCTCCTCTCTCTTGCAGTAGCATATTCTTGGTGCTGTTCATGAAAGCTGGTATTTTCATGGAAAAGAAACATACCATGAGGAGCAGCAGGATAGCCAGAGACTCCTTGACTGACATTGGACAACAGTATTAAATGAGAAAATGTTTAGAATGCCCCTGAAATATGGACTTGTATCTCTTTGTAATCCCATAATGAAAGTAAAATGAAACATATATATCAGAGTGGTACGTTCAGTTGACAAGTGTGGCTTGTCAGAAAGGACATAAAAAAGAAAAATATTTTAATGAACCATAGCTCTTTCTTGGGAATATTTGGCTTTAGAGTAGAAGGAAACATAAATGAAATGTTAGAATAATTTACATGATGCTAAGCTAGTGAGCTCAGTGGACTTTCAAGGCTTAATCTCTTTGGAGGATACTACATGTATACATTTGAAGACAGAAATACTGACAGTCTCTGGCTGATTTTAGGAGCTGTCCTATTGTCAGGAGCACAAATCTGCACAATTAGAGAATTCAAATGAAGAAAGCCACTAACTCAGAATAATTGAGCAAACTATAGACTGCACAGGCTTTAGATTTTTATTTTGTTTCCTTCCAATCTGTGCAATGCTTTACACCAAAAACCTAAGGTGTGTAATGCTGGAAAAGGGCCTGTGAGCTTGGACAGCAGCAGGCACTGACTGTAATATTCTCGGAGCTGATGTAAGACAAACATTTTCATCTGTTACTTGAAAGTTATTTTAGGTTGAAATGAAAAAAAAATACTTCATTTTAATAGAAGTCAAGGCAGATCAGCAGTCCTTTCTGTCTTCAAATGTAAACCATTAATATTTTCTTGGGAATAGGTATTGTCTGCAAATAATAATATTTTGATTTTGGAATGCATTACTTTGAGTAAGTTCAAGTGGAAATTTTCATCCCACATGTGTGGAGCATTCTTTTCTGTTCATTATTTGCAAAACTAGTTAGTCCATATAAGATAAAATGGTGTAGACTGCTCCTGATTTTATGCCCATGTGTGAAGACAGAACAGGGAGCGACAAGGCTGATTGTAATTTCTCATGCTTACTCATCCACATATACTTGCATTTGCAACTGTAAAATTCAAGCTGTTGTATGTGCATCCCATTGCACCCAAAGATATATTTGCATAGAAATATTAAATATGAGCTAGAGATATTTGGGAAATTTTGGAAAAAAAAAAAAAAAGCAGGAGAAAGAATGCATTGCAAAATCACTGTTTTTCTCTGTGGTAAATCTAAAGGCAAAAAAGCATGGGCTGGTGGGGAGGATGAAGTGTGCAACCTTCTTTCTGCTTTTTGCTTGAAGTTAAGAGTTTTAGAAAGCCGGCATCTTTTTTCAATTGGGTATTTTGTTGTGGTTGTTTTTTTTAATGAGTCCCACAATTTATAAGAAAGCACAGTATTTTTATTTTATTATAGATTAGTAGTCAATAAAGGTTTGGAATCATAAAAAGTTGAATGGCATATTTAATTAAATCTAATTGAGCAATTGTATCCTACTGTTGTGTTTTGAGTTTAGTTCATTTTTATGAGTCATTTAACAAGCATTTGCTCTCTCATGGAAGGGTTTTAATCGTTTTTACACCTGTATAAATATGCTATGTAAGGCCTGTGAACTGTAATGCAGAGAGAGAAAGAAGCAGTGACATTAGTGCACTTTCTATGAGCACATTCTGTAAGCAGTGCAGGACCAGACCTTTGCAGAGCAATAGCTAGATTCTGATCAAGCCTGAATTTTACTCAGCATGAATGTATTTACCCTGAGGGCATTTGCCCCCTCCTTGAAGTAGTGGATCAGATCACATCTGTAAGCATATGTAACCAGTATTGAGATTGAGAAAACTCTCAAAACGCAATTGAGGGTGATTTGTAATCCCTTTACTGGGATCTATTTCTAACTTAGTTTTCTCATATTCATTTAGTTAAAGCTGTGTCTGTTACATTAAGTAGCCTTTTCCTCAAATGCCTTTTCTCAGCTTCTCAGCTTTTTAAGATGAGTGAAAGCCTAAACATTGTGACCTTCCAGTTTTCCTTTTAGTGCTCCACATCAATCACAAAGATCTATACATTCTATCAAAAACATATTTAACACTCAGTCTGAACATGGAGATGCAGTGGTGAAATGGCTTAGATCAATAAAAAATCAGCTACACTGTTGCTCTTTCACTGCATTGTGTTTCAACACTGAGGTAAGTGAAAGCAAGGGTCCTAGTTTACAAGGGGGAGGCAGGAGCATGCTCGCTGTTAAAATATTCCCTCTGCTGAGCCCAGCTTGTGTTAAATATCCAGCTCATTGCCTGTAACTCCAAACCTTTTCGTTTGCAGTGTTTTTTCTCTCTCAAGAAGCATTTGCATCAAATGATGTCAGCACTGCACTGAGGTGTGGAGGTTGTTCAAGTGTAGCTAATGATACAAATTTGATAGCTTGGTAATGGATGCACCAGGCTTCTCAAACCTCACTTTAATATTTTTATTTCACTGAAATGCCTTGATGCAACTGAAAGACTTGTGTTTTGAAAGCGAGATGCTCCAATTCCCTGTAATACTTTGGCGAGGTTAAACTGGTTCTCTGTTTCCTTGACAAAAAATGTTTTTGTGACCAGCACTTTAGTCATGGGGCTGGTAACCCTCCTTCAGAAAGAAAGTTAATGTTAAAATTAAAGGCACTGTCACAGTAGGTACAGCTTTTCGTATACAAAGTGGGAGTCTCAGAGTTGAGTATTGTTCATCTGCTATTTAAAACACTCATTTTAATTGATGCATATATTCAAAGGCATTCATGAGCCTTATTTCAATATTCTGACAACTGGTGCCCTCCTGCATTCTGTATTCAGAGAAAATTTGTTTCAAATGTGATAAACTTGTGTCTTCTTAATGGCATCTGTAAAAAGTAGTTTGTAAATAGGAATGAACATTCCAAATAAATAAAGAAATCTTACCTTTTAATGCAAACCCAGCTTGGGCACCTCTGTGTGTGTGTGAAGGCTAGGTCAGAGGATGTGGGATCCAGCACAATGATAATCTGTAGTGCTTCCAGATCTAATACAGTGTTCAGTTCAGACATCTATCTGTACACTACTATTGGATGTGAGTGTATTTAGTTATTGAAAATCTCATGAATAGCAACCCGTAGTTGGCACCACCTGTCAGCTTTTCAGTGACCAGTGTAAAATAAGCTGATGCTCCTAGTTTGCTTAGTTGCATGGTGGTAAGCTTGTGCTGTTTAACTTCTCTATTGGCAGCTGCTCTTAGTACCTATTCAAGGGAAGCATCTTTGTCAGGGACTTGTTTTTCTAATGCGTATTAGATGGTGATGATTGGGAATCCTTCACATTGCACTAGTTGTCAACAAAATACCTTTGAATACTGGATCATTTTTAAGAAAGAAAAGAATGCCTTAGAATTAGAAGTTCTGTAACAATTTTTTTCCCCGAGCAGTTGCAGCAAAAGGCCTAAAAGCATAGATCTAGAATAAAAACCGCCAAATAAAAGATAGTCAAAAACAGGCTAGAAAGAAGAAAGGCAAAACATTGAAGAGATGTTTATGGGGCTTGGACTTGGCCTTGTTTTGGTTCTGCTGTACTGATTGATTGAAAATAATCTGCAAATAAGTGTTCAAAACCATAAATGGAAACATGAATGTACTGATTATCTTTAAAGAGTCAGTGAAAGTGTATGTGAGTTTTAGTAAAGCAGTACTGGCAGTGACATTCACAGTGACCTTCACAGCGAAGTTTTGTTACAGCAGTACAGTGCTCAAAAACCGTATTGTTGATACGGTTTAGTGGTGGTCTTGGCAGCCCTGGGGTAATGGTTGGACTTGATGATCTCAAAGGTCTTTTCCAACCTAGCTGATTCTATAGTTCTGTGAAAACAGGAAGAGAAAGATGTATTCTCAGGATATTTTCCTGTAATTTTGGAACCTTTTTTTGCCTTACTTCCCACTGTAATGTGATAAAAGCTTTCAGTCATCTCTGCTTGAAACAGATCTTTCTTGTGCCATCTGCCTGCCATCCTCAGCGTGGGCCAAGGGGAGCTGAATCTTTGGCTAGAGTAGGGTTTTTTTTTCCCTGTGACTTTCTCTGGCAAATGGCCTTTGAGAAAATGGCCTTCATTTGTGCTTTAGACCCAGAGCCAGCGCATAATCCGTCAAATGCATCTGTTATCAAAGTACAGTGTAAAGTAGGGAAGGAAGGAAGAAAATGGCTGAAAAAGGTGGAGGTTTTTTGTTTTAGTGTGTGTGTGGTGTGATTTTTTTGTTGTTGATTTTTTAATATATATAAACCAAAATTAAAATGTTGCTTTTCTTTGTGGTGTTCTTTTTTCTCTAGAGTCCTTATTTCCTTACAACACAAAGGTAATTGTTCTGGAAAACTACCAGGTATCATGTAATAAACCAGTTTCTTTATCCATTCTGACTGATGGAAATTACTGTTTCAAGATGTAAAAAGGAATACTACGGAAAACTTAAAAGTAGAGGCTCCAGAGGAATTAATTTCCTTAATAGCTTTCCAGAAGTTTAATTTTTCTATGAAATTATATTCAAGCATTTAACAATATACATTTCTTTCCCTCAAATCCTGGGAGCAGAACTGCTCAGGGCAGTTCTTTAGTCCCTTCCTGTAGAAGAAGCACAAGAAGTGAGTCACAAAGTCAGAATCTGAAAATAAAAATCTTTCCTGTGCTCATCCCTTAAGGATGGAAGGCTTGTAATAAGTATCACAAAGGCTCATATTTTGGTTCTTAAAACTGTTTTTAAGGGGATAAGTAGTGTTCTCTTAGGTAGCATGGAAAGATACTGGCCTAAATAGGGAATGATGTGAGAATTTACCAAGTCTTCCCCTTCCCACCCTCCTCTTGGAACTACTCACAGGCTATTGAGGGTGTAACGTAAATGTAGGCTAAGATTTGACAGCCACTCAAATTATGATGCTTGATAATTGCAAGGATCTTTGTGTCCTAGGTTTAGCCAGTGCTGGCTGCCTAGTTATTGTATCTGTAATGCAATTAGTGGTAACACGGCAGCCTTCCTGTGTTCAGGGAAGTTGTGTTTTCATAACAGCACAGATCAGCTTGCAAAAATCTCTGCTGCCGAATATATGTAAAGGAGAGAAAAGTTTTTGTGTAGCCTTGTGGTTACAGGAAAGAGATGGGGGGAGCAGTGTGAAAGCTTCCTGCAACAATTTGGAAACATGTAAAGGTTCAAACGTTATCCTTTAGTCATCTCACCAGGAAACAAATTTTAGCCGTTTGCTCTAAAAGGAAGGAAGGAATAATTTGTTTGAAATGCTGAGGAAATGGTAGAGTTCCCTTACATGTACACAGGTGTTTCCTGGACAGAATGCGATATATCCATATATTAGCATATATGTTTGCATATGTTTTGGAATTCTCTGAGGCCAAATAATTGAATAAGCTTTTCTTTGGCTTACAGTTGAGGTAATGTGCAGATTTTTCAGCTATAGTGTACACTGATTATTTCTAACACTAGTATTACTTAATTTGTTACAAAGCAGTTCTTTGACTCGGTGTGTAAAGATGGACAGGCATGTTTTGCATAAGGGTAGCAAATTAGCAACAAAGAATATTGATCTTTAGTGCTTTTGACAAAGCTCTACTTAAGTCATTCTGTAGAGGTGAGGCTGAACAAACCATTTGAGACATTTTAAAACTAAACTGGGCAAAATTATAGCAAGACATCTTACTGCCACTATATTTTTGACTGTTGGCCATTATCACATGTTGCAGCCATCATTAAAGTTACTTAAATTCCTCAGATGTCCATGTTGCCACCAGAACATGGTCCTGTAGTCATCCTTGTCTCGGGCATTAACATTGTGTGGCTGTTCCTTACTATATCTGTATCATAACTAAGCCTGTGGAGAATTCACTTTCCTTTTATCTCGTTAGCTTTCAACTAATTAAATTCTCCGATTTGATTTATTCTGCCCCCTAATAGCATAATGCCGGCAGGGAAGGATGAGGGGGCAGTGAGACCCAACTAGGTGGGAGAGGAGGCCAGAGCCTGTCTGCAGTAGTGGCAAGGTGGGTTGAAGGGTTTAACAGCTGTTTGCTGGGGAATTTGGCAGGCCTGAAGACAAAAAGAAGAAAAAACCCAAAACGCTGTATTTTATTTTTAGTGTTAGGAAAGGAAATATTTAAGAAGGAAACAAATAAAGAAAAACATATTTAAATAAAAAAGTATCTTTTTCAGTACTGAAAGCAAGGAACAGATTCATACTGCTAGATTTAGTCTGCAATCACTGTTCCTTTATTTTTTGAATATTACTGAGGCACACATGTTTATGACTGATGAGCTTGCTTAATGGAAAGCGGTATGTCTGGACAGCACTGTGAGAGCCAAGAGTTTCCAGCTGATGCAGAATATGCTGGTGTACCAGCTAAGTAGCTTAAGTTGCTTAGAATGCAGGTTGCACCCCCACTCCAGATGCTGTTCTGACTCTGCAGTTCCAGACTGGTCTGCGTTGGTCCAATGCTGGTCTTTAAACCCACCCCTTCAGCTGGCTTCATGTGAAGGATTACAGGAGAGAAATGTGGAGCTCCCATGGAATTTCCTTTTTTAGGACCTCAGGCCTTGCCTGACCCCTGATTTTGTGTTTTAGGGCATTGCCAAGCACAGAATTGTTCTTCTGTGTGGCTGCTGCATTGTTGCCAGGTAGAATTCCCATTTTTACTTTAAGTGCTCTGTTTTGACAACCCAGTGAGGTTGTATAAAACATATTTAACTCTTCATAGGCAAGCCCTTGAGCTAGCTCATGTATTTTTCCAGTTAATTTAGTACTTTACTGACCATAGCTACACTGTCCATTTTTAAATCTGGTATGCGTTCTGCATCTTTTTCTGTCCACACAGCACATTTGAAAAGGGTTTTGCTAATTACAGTTCAATAGTTCACACCCATTGTATGTTGAGATCACTCTAATGGCATTCTTGGACATATATTGAGCTTGATGGTGATGCCTATGAATTTGTTTCATTGAAATTGCTACCTCTTATCAATGGAAATGTGTTCTTTCTGAAACACAGATGCTTTATGATTTGCTATGATAAATGTCAGTTGATAAATGCTCAGTCAGTCTCCTGTTTGAACCTTATTACAGATTTCAAATTAAAACTTGTAAATAATTTTTTTTGGATATATGAATGGTACAAAGCACAGGGAAAACCAGGTTTTGGAAAATGTGTGAAAGATTCCACAAATGGACAGACAAACCTCTTAACATTGTATTTTTTGCATGAGAGTGATTCTTATGTTAATCATTAAAGCAAACACTAAATTGACTCCTTTGCTAATGGATTGTAGTGATACACTTAACAATATATATTTCCTGTTCACTGATGTGTGAAAAATCTATGTGTTTACAGCTTTTGTGAATATATCTAGGAAGAAGGAGATTTGTGCTCATGCAACGTGCAGTTCTATTGCAAGTCAAAACTGCAGCTGCTGTGTAAGTTCAGCAAACAAAATCTCCAAGTAAAGATTAAAGGCATTTTCCATCTGTGGAAATTCAGGAAATGCTGAGTTTGGAGAAGCCTAGGCCACAATTCTAGTAACCAGGTCTCGAAAATCATTATGCTTTAGTCGGAAATGGCAACTCTATGGAGTAGATTTCTGTTTGAGTTCATGTATTAGCTGATTATGTGTAACTTCATGTAGAATGGGCAATGTAGCTGATGAATGTAAGGTCCACACTGCCTCTCAGTCAGGTCTTCACAGGTTTATTTGCAGGAGGGTCCGTGCAGTGGGAGTACAAATGCACCATGTTCAATTCGAAAACTTAGGATGTACCAGTTCTGATCGGAAGGTCCAGTTCGTGACCATGTTCAGTAGCTGTTAGTATAAGATCTGCTGGAGTAATATAAAAGGTGTATGTCAACACCAGGTTTATTTAGAAAGGTTGGGACAGTGTATTTACCCATTTGTGTATTGAAACTCTCCTGGTGCCAGGCTCTTTTGTTCATTTAGTTTGCCTTAATGCCATAATTCATTAGAACCAACTTCATGGATACATGTACAATAAGTGACACTTTGTACTGAGAAGGGGAAAAGAGCAAGGATTGGCCTCTATTTCTTAAATAGGTATGCAGCACACAGTTTTGCTGATCTAAGTATCATTCTGTGTACATATGGTTCTAATGTAAGTGTATTTTTTTTTTGTCAGATGAACACTTATTACTCTGCATATTGGAACCTGTGGATTTCAAAAAGTATAATTGTATGTAAAAATGTCGTATGACCCTCTCCACTAAATTTTATTTAAGATTTTTTTTCTCCCTTTTAGAAAGCATCTTTGTAGTAAAAAGGGTTTTTTATCCCAGCCTGTGTGATAATGATGCTGTTTCGAGTTTAATAGGAGTGTGTTTAGTATGTTTATTTAGAATGTGGGTATTTTTGTGAGTGATGGCAATTTTTGCCTATTGTGTAATGAGCATTGTGTATTTTAAAGTTTGGATGAGAGGGTTGCTAGGTTTTAAGAATGAGGTGGAATGTTTCTGTTACTATTCCGTGCAGCAGTTCCTGATGCTTCTGTGCATCATATATATCTGTATGTTCTGACTCTTCATTTATAGTAGAATTTTTCTTCTGGAAATACTTGTTAGATTAAAATAAGTCTAATGTGCTGTAACACAGGTGGGGCTTTCAACAAATAAGCAGTCTTTGGCTTCTAGATGTCTTAATCCTTGACAGCTGTTAAGAGTTGTACTAAGGTACTAAAACAAAAAGTCTGTGGTCTGAAGTCTAATTTATGTTTAGTTTGGAGGCTGACCTATAAAACAAATATGTAAAAAAAGACAATTGGCTCTGCCAACAAGGATTATTACTTCAATATATGTCAGGCTAAAAGAAACTAATTTAGCTTAAAAATAGTTTTGTGAAGAGCAAAATAATTTTTTTTAATAATTTTTTTTTTATGTTTTTCAAGAAAAAAACCCAATAAAACAAACATTTAAAGCTCCCCGCAGGAAAAGACGGGACTGTTGAGGCCTATCTTCTCCTTCAAGTGTCTTGATTGGTGTTTGTGAGGTAGGTGATACCGGCATCACTCATTTCAGTGGGACAGTTTTTAAAGGATTACAGCCTCAATAGCAAAGCGTTTGGTTTTCTGGACACTATTTTTCTTCTTCAAAACACTTGGAATATGGAATTTAAGGGCATAGAGATGAAAGACAAAATTAAAAGGCTGCGAGGATGTGGGTTTGGGGTGGAGGAGAAGGAATGGTTCTATGTAGCAAGTAAAGGAGGTGTGTGATACTGAGCTACAGTGTGAGGTTATGCTGTTTTAATCACATTTTAATACCATTATAAGAATGCCTTTTGTGCCTCTAAAATTGGTCAAATTGCTGTGAATTCTGGAAAGTGAATCAGGCTTTGTTTCTTTATGCTATACAGATGTAAAAGTGCAATGTTCAGTTTATTTTTTGTGAGCTGCCTTGAAGTGCTGGGATTTGTGCGCAGGCAGCTGAAAGGGGGTGGACTGGAGATAGATGAACTTCCAAAAATATAGTGAGGCAAACAAAATTCTGCCTCTGCTTTTCTGTTAGCATAAAGGGTTTTTTCTCTCAAATCCTGTAGTCTGTCTCTTCAAAGGTTTCGAACTCTTTTCTCTGTGAGCTCAGTTTTGACGACACAACTCATTTTCCCTTATCATATTTTTCCTTTTTCTTTTTTTTCCCTTCTTCCTCAGGGTCCTCATAGGGTTCTTAGCTGTAGCCTGTCTTGCTACCTCTGCTGTTTTTGCTTCCTGTCTTGTGATTGCTGACTGTGCTTCTGATGCTTACTCTTTAATTTCTACAAATCTATTTGGTACCACCCAGGAGAAGCTTTGAATGGCTGGAGCTGAAACCCAGTTGACCTGTTTACCTTAAGGTGGACAGAAATAGACCATAGTTGGTGGTACTTCTTCAAGAAACAGTTTTTAATTGCGAAAAAAAGCCACCAAACCACCCTAAAACTGTGCACATTAATTTGCATGGACCAGACATGCAGCAGCATTATTTTCCATATCCTGCTGCTACATTAATTTATATTTTGGTTTAAAAAGTGCTTAAATTTAAGACTCTGCATCTAAGAAGGCTTTTGCATGATTTTTCTTCATATACTGCTATGTTCTGGAGTAAGTCTTATGATAGACAACTTCGGAAAAATATAGGTAAGGCCATATTGTAAAAGAAGGAAATGGCTTCTGAACTAGATTTTGTAACTTGAATGAGTATCATATGATAGTACTTGCAATAAAACTTTGATGTGCTTTGCTTTTTTTCTTATTTGAAGTAGAAAAGTAGTATTTTCTTATTTTTCTTTGAGAAAGTTGGCTTCTTTAGAACACTGAAGTAGCTACCATTTTTAGAAGTATTCAGTATACACATCTATGTATTACTAAGAGAGAGTGAAGGGACATACAAAATTTAGCATCTGACTAAAGCCAATTATAGACAACTCATTCTGCAAAGAATTAGTTTATTTTAAGTAAAAAAATGAAGATACAGTAATTTTTTTACCTGATTAAATCCACAGTATATTAGCTTCCTTTGTCAGAATGGGTTTTCTTTATCAATAACTATTTTGGGAAGATAGACCTCTTATTTCATTTGCTTATGGAAGAGGCCAAACAGTGTATATCAACTGATTCCTTCATTTAAACTACAGTTGTAATTTGGTAGTGAGGTTTGTAATGGACTAGATGAGCTGTCTGAACTTTGCACTTCCCAAAAAAGATTCAGCAACCTTTTCTCCAGTCTTTAGAAGAAAGAAAATACTGAAAAATTGAGACCTACATCTACTTTGCAGCAGCAGCAGTAAATTGAACTTAGGAGATCTGCACACAGGCATGTACACATAGTTGCTAAATGTTTACTCTTATTTTTAACAATGCATTTGATTCTAAAAATTCCCAAGTTTGTGAAATCTTCCTTCAAATTCCAAAGTGGGAAACTGCTTTCAGCTCTGTTGCTGTTTCAATGCTTGACCGCCAGTGAGCACTTCATAACCTTTGTCTCAATTTTTCTGTCTGTAATGTCATTATCTATAAGGTGAATGTGTAGTTTAGGTAAACCTACGAACCACTCAGGATATGTGGATGAAAAAAAGTCTGAGAAGTCTCTGAATAGGTGATGGGTTTTTTTGGAGGAGTTTTGGAATTCTTCTGGCCCTGTGCGATTTTTCTAAGTGTGTTATTTTCAGTAATAGTCTTATCGGAGGTGCTTTATATTTGCACAGTTCAAAACTGGTAACTGCAATATGTGTCTGTTTGCAAGCTGCCCTGAGATTCTGTTGATGACACAACTACAGTGCTGGTCTTCAGCTTTCTTGATGCGAGTCCTTCTGTTTAAAAGCCCTCTGGGAAGAAAAATACCTAGGAATACTGCCTAGAAGAGTTAATTTGTTCAGAAATTTGAAAGTAGGGCAATTTTTCCTAAGTGTGCTACTACTTCCAAGAGTAGTTCTGTTGTTTGTTTGCCTTTCATATATGGGATATTCTGCTTTTGAGAAGCAAAAAAAAATCTCAAGAATTTAAAAAGATAATTTCTTGTATCATGGAAATTTTCATCAGGTATGTATTTATTAATGTATATTTATATTTTTGATCAAGTATATATATATGTTGATCAGGTACACATAGGGGGGTGGCAAAAGGTAGTACGAACAGTGGTAACTTTGAAAATCTTGGAGTAAGCCAAAGCCTTGCTCATGTTTTTTTAAGGTTTGATTAAACAGATTGGAAGAATTTCCTGGTGTAGTTATCTGGGTAGTAAAAAAATATAAACCTCCAACATTCGTTTCAGGATCTTGAAACTTTTATATTAGCCCTCTTCTTTGTTATATGGTAGAGGTAAATTTATGAAGCTGACACTGAATGTCCATAGGTGGTCTGACTTGTCATAGGCAAAGCATCTATGTACATGTGAAACATGTAGAGTCTGCAGATATGCAAGGGTCAATACTCACATATTATATTAAAAGGGACAGGTCAGTTACAGAGTGTATTCCGTAGGTTTCAGTGGGGGCATTTCCTGTGTAGATCATTATGCCAATTATCCTCCTTCCAAAGACAGGGAAGGTGAAGCACAGGGACATTAAGTTACCTGCCTAAAGTCACAAGGGAGTCTGCCGGCAGGAACTGACTCCATGTCTCATAAATCTCTTGTCCATGTTATGTCCTCAATAAGACATTTGTATTGAACTATTTTCTTAAGAAACTCTGAAAGTGCTATTCTACTGTTATAGACACTGCATTTCAGAAAGCTTTCAAATATTTTTAAGTATTATAATTGTCTATATTCAGAGAAAAGAGCAAAAACTCTGATTTTTTTTTTTTTTTTTTTTTTTTTTTCTTCTGGCATTGAAAAAAGCACTCACACCCAGATGCAGAATCCAATCCGAAGGCAAATTTTACAGCTCAGTTATTAATCCCTGGAAAAGAATTCGTAATGGAATTGCTGACAGCTTCTTAATTACAGCGATTCTAATAGAACCTGTAATAACAAGGTAGCGCTAAAGTTGGCTGAGCTGCTGTTTCAGCTGTTGAACCCAGGCTCACAAAAATCTCTGTGTGGAAGTGTGATGTAATGCTGTTCAAGAGTGACTTGAATTGCTGTTCTCAGTGAGCATGTTGGCTTCTGTATTAAATGACATTTTCCTATCATTGTGGCCTGCTACTGAAAGTATGTCTAAATACATTTTCAGTTATCTCTGCTGGAGAAGAAAAATCATTTTATTCTTAAAATAGATAAACCCAGTGTTATTCTAGGCAATCGAGGAAGAATTAGCAGTGATAAAAATAGGAATGGAAAATGTTCATTTTTGATAAAAGGGTCTTTCAGGCAAACTGTACTTTGAAGTCAAGTTATATTTACAAAATAAAGTATTTCAGTTATGTGTAGGTTATAGTGGCAGAGTTTTCACAGCAGTACTTGTCCACATAGTACTGAAGACTCATGTAACAGTGACCCAATTTTTCAAGCTCTGTCCATTTTTCATTCTGCTGTGTCATAAGATAAAGATTTTTTTCCAACTTGTTTACTTTAGACTATAGAAAATAATGGAGTTAGTGAGAGCAGGGACAAGGAACTGCCTTTGTATGTCTGGTACTGAAAGTTCATCTGGTGAACAAATCCTTTCCTGGATAAGCTGCCATCTAGAAGCGAGCCCTGGGTCGTACTGATTACTGTAGGTAGACCACAGTTATTTTCAGCCTCTAGGAACAGCTGGTATTTGGATTTTTTTTCTGGATTGTGAACACATTGCTAGTACAAATATCTGATAATGCCAAGCCAGACACCTTGGTGAGGCTATTTAAGACTCGTTAGCACTTCAAAATGCATACAGGAACAACTAGCTCTTTAATGTGATTATTTGCTATTATATTTATTCCTCAGAATATTCTATTTTGGGTTAGTGGTGAAACCTCTTGTCATTGTCCATGGATCTAATGGTGTTTTAACTGTCAATCTCATCTACAATAAGACTTTTTGAAGTAGGAAAAAGAAAAATTGCTGCTAAAGCCAAACATCATCTGTTTGCCTATGATTCTTAAAACGTACTTTCAATATGGGATGAAAATACACCTTTTTAGAATAATTTTATATGGTAAAGGAGCATCTGAGATAACAGTCATGATTGTGTTTGTGTGTCTTAAAGGAGCTAGTCTTCTAAAAAGTAATAGCTTTTCTGAGGGCTGTTCAGCCAATGATACTGATCACTTCAGTGCTTTTGTGCTGAAAAAAAAGCATTCAAAAGCATTCTGTGCTTCAGAATGCTTTCATCCATGGCATTATGAGAGTACTTGTGGTAAATAGTCATGTTTAAAATTAACTGCAGTTTTCTTTTTCAAGTGATGTAGTGTCACAAAAATAAAGAAGTCTGCACCAATATTAATCAGTTTTATTTGTATTTATCCATTATAGGGTTTGAGTGGCATTACTGCAGTTCTAAAAAGTGAGCAAAATTGTATTTTTATTTTTTTTTCCTGAAAGTAAGCAGTTAAATACTAACTGAAACATGGTTCAATTGCTTTTGCTTTTGCAGAGATGAAATAAACAAGATGTTTTTTGAAGGTAGATTCATAAACATGGCTGTAATGTCTAATAATCCGAAGTTTCTTTTCTTTTAGAAATTAAGACAAATTCCAGCATTTGGTTTTGATGCTATTGGATGTCCTCTTTGGCTAATGTTAATGTGGAGGTGAAAAATGCATAGAAAATGATTAATAAAGATTCAAGGTCTGAAGCCATAGGCTTGCATTCTTATAGACAGTTGCTTCTTCAGATCAAGTCTTTGAGAAACCCCCTGAAGAACCACTTTCACTAGGTATCAATAAGCTACCTTTGACTTGCAACCACTGTTATGCTATTATAAAAGCCAATGGGAAAACCATGTTTACCATGTTTACCTATTATAAAAGCCAATGGGAAAACCATGTTTACCCCAGGCTGTAGGCTTGGAGCACTGTATGCAGTTTGTTGCTGATAACCTAAATAACAGTATTGATTTTTAGGCACTAAGGAGTGTTTGCCTGCACAGTTCAATTTGATAGTAGTCATTTCTGGTGCTTTGATACTGATATCACCAAAATTACAGTTCAGATAGAGACATCAAAGTAAAAGCTATACTGTGCCCTGCAACCACTTACAGGCAGCTATGATGTTTTTCTGTGTTTGTCATATAATGATGGTTGTGGTAGTATGATGGGTACTATTTAAAGCTTACCCTATAAAACCAGCACCGAAGAAAGATATTGCAGAAATCCACTTCTTTTGTCACATTATCAGCAGACAAGCTGTTGTGGTAATGCAGTGGGACAAAATGTCTTGTTCTTTCACGGTGAATCACAGCAAGAAAAATGCAAGAATATTTCCCTCTCAGTTTCTTTCAGTACTCTGAAAATATCGCTGTTATTTTAGACCACTTTGAGATGTTGAGGATGATCCATGAGGCTGGTAAGGTTCTTAAATGTATGAAACTAGTTTGGCTGTTACATCATCTTCTTGAGCTTAATGGATTTAAATTCCAGATGATTTTCCCACACATTCTGTTCTGAGTTGCTCATTTTCTGTTACTGATTTATTATGCTTCAGCCAGAGAAGGTGGCTGGAATAGAACTAGGAGAAAAATAGCAAAACTTATTAATGTCCAGGTGATAAGGATATGTTTAAAATATTTAGTACAAGAAATTGGAGGTTTTTTTGGCTATTGTCTTCTTATTTTTAGAACCTCTGTGAGGCAGAGTGAGGGAGTTACCTCTAATGATTGCAGCTGCCTACATGTGTTTTAGATTCCATCTGTGGAACAACTGAATTTCTGCGTGACTTACCAGACCAAACTGCAGCCAGAGGATTTGCTCTAAAGAAATCCATGCTCATACTTTCTGAGGTTTTTGGCTCAATACCTGGCAGTCATAGCCACTGTTACACTAGCAAGTGCTGGTTTTGGGTCAAAAGATGTTAGTATATTTTATTGTCTTCTATGTGACCGATCGAACTATTGAATAATTAACATCTGCATTTCAGGTAGAGTTCAGTGTGCCTGGACTTGTAAAGCATGGGCGCCAAAGAAAGCTGCTCCTGGTTTTGAAGTGGAAGTGATGGTAATAACATGTTAACCTTAAATGATGTGGGTAGATGGGCAGACAAGGTAAAATTGAGTATAATTCACCTTTCCTTGTGTGAAATGGTATGAGTTGTGACCTCTGTTATTGTATATCCTATTGTGCCTCGGGCAGTTCTTATTGTGAATTGTGGGCTGTGTTTACAGGTGAAGTATCATAGGACCCTTGTTGCTGAATCCTGTCAAGTTGATGTCTTTTCAGTTGATGTTTAGTATTATCTTCCTGTGGCACTGCTGCAGCCATCCTCTCTTGGGAGCATTGTAGCTGTTCAACCTTTGTGCCATCACTGCACCCCTTCTATTATGCTCAGACGTTTGTCAGCAAAATAAATACTTCCTCTTTCCTCACTGTGGGGTTGCCAGTATTTTCAGTAGGGTTTTATTTGATCTTTTAGTGACCAAATTAAGAATTATAACTTAATGGCTTTTCCTGTGCAGTTTAAATCAGGTTATCAAAATAGGAGCTTGTGGATGGGATTTTGTTTCTCTGTTATTTCTACCTCACTCAAATAAAGAGACATAATAGTTCATGTAGCCCCAAACAGATCATCAGGGAATTATTTCCAGCTAGTTTTTGCCTTCTTATTGAATATTGTGTTGCTGTACAGCCTGTTCTTAAATGGGAGAATAACTCAAGTCCTGACTAACCTTACAAGCCTTCATGTCTCTCATTCAACATTGTCTTTTCCTTATTTCTGTCAACAACAGTTCCTGAAACTGTTCGACATCTTAGTTGTGTAAAAGCATTTTCATGATGTGTTATCCAAGTCTTTGACTTGATTTGTCTTACTTATTTCAGCAGTCTTGTTCACAGCATTGAAATTTGGTATTTTCATAATCTCCACAGCAGCAGTATGAGCTGCTAATGTTATGTTATACTGGTATTGCCTGGATACAGCCCATGTTGCCCTGAAATTTCAGCGTCTCAAGGGATTACTTTTTCTTTGCTACAGTATCTTCTGCATTTATTACCTTTCCAGAAGCTCGCTTGCTGCCTTGTACAAGGCTCAGCTTCAAAAACTGCTGAGGGAAACCTGGGTTTGTGCGTTCAGTCAGTTGATCTGTCATTTCTGCTTTTGTCTGTCAGAGTTTGAGGATTATGGCTGTCATTTTCCCTATTCACTTGTGAAGCTCTTGGGGGTCTTTTAGATGCAGACTGAAGCTGAGGAGTTAGAGCAGGGCATGATGCAAGAATTCTGCTGCTGCAGTGAATTGGTGTTGGGGCCACAGGAGGACAGCTATGTGGGTATGTGCCTTACAATGCTATCCCCAGCTTGAAAACTTTACACAGTATAAACTAGCCTGAAGAAAAGAAGATTAGAGCAAGAGCTGCGGGGACAGAGAGGAATAAAACCACAGATTCACCTCTTCTTTCAAACAACAGTTTATTCTGCCACAGCGCCTTTAGATTGCAGATGACATGTATGAATTGGCTGATCAGAGGTTGGGTTAGCACTCCATGATTTACTATTGCCATGTAACTTCAGTTAGTCTGGATTAAAGTAGTGGAGTTACATGTATTGCAAGTATAAGTACATGTAATAGCTATAAAATCAGCTACTTCTTGTAGCTGGTGTTAAACTTCTGGATTTTAACCAGTATATTTGGTGTGAAAATTCCCAGAAATGCTTCATTTTTGTGGGAAGAAAGTTTTGTGTTGTTCTGTAATACACTATCTGTAATGCTGTATTAAGTAATTTACTATATTTTCAACACAATCTGAATTGCCTGTCCAGCCATATGTCCTTCATAGCTTTAGGAATACTTTGATAGTTTGGCTCCACTTCTATTCTTAGTAACCTTGGAACCTCACTTCCCTTGTATTTTCCATTTGAAATTCCTATGTATTTTGTTCCTTGTATTCTGATAGTCATCTTGCTGAGCAAAGTTTAAAGTCTGAATAGTTGGCTGCTTTCTCCGTTTCATGGGTGTGTCTGCCTTTTGTTTGTAATTTTTTTCAGATCCTCCATATAAAAGGAGATTCTTAAAGCTGCATTCACGGTGGATAAAGATGAGACAATAACATTTAATGTCACCTATAGGCCTGAACACTGCAAGAATTTCCTTGCATACAGTTTCTTCAAATCAGGTAGCAGCACGTGTGTGAAAATGCCCTCTGCATTGCATGCCTGTGAAGTATTTGTATAAGAATGGAAGCAACTTTAAAGAGGCATGCCAGCATTCCAGCACTAGAGCTTTGACCTGCTAATGACTTACTCATTCAATAAATTGTGGAACGGTAAATGTTGAGTAAGAGGAAAAACGCGTATTTTGTACTTCACTGAAAGACTATAAGGGAAACGGAACCCACAGTAACAATAGCAGTAAGATGCTAAATATAGTTTTCATCTGTTGAAACCAGATGAAACACAGTTGGGCTAATCCCTAACGTCTACTATGTCCACTTGCTTTTGTGTCAAATTAGATAATTCATCTGCTCAAATAAACACAGGAGTGTCTTGCATACAGAAGAATGGGTGGTGGAGGAGGACAGGAGTAGTAAGAAGTTCAAGTAAATATGAAACCACTTACATTCATTCATTCATACGTTTAAAATTGATTGCCACAGACTTATACAGGTTTTGGGTGGGCACATTTTGGATTTAGAGTTTGTTAGAGACTTTCAGGTCAGATTTTAAGTTCAATGCTGTTACCCAGAGACTAAAAAATAATTTATCAAAACAAAGATAACCCTGAAAATATTTCTTTTCTCTGAAGGTTAGCCTGCTATTGCCACCTAACCCAGAGAGTGTAAGAAGTCCTTTAGTTCTGAGTTATTTGGTCAGTGGAACGACTTTGGGTCCTAGCTATGTATTCAGAGTTGAAAAAGTACAAATACAGGGTGAACAGTTTGAAAAAAGGACCGAGGAAATGTGCCAAAGTCCTGATACTTGGTGGTACAGCAACTTGTATGTGGTTAGTGCATGATGCTGGGCAGTGAGAATGCGTCTCAAGTTATGCCTTATCCAAATGAAGCGCTATATTCCTTTAGTCAGCTGTTCCCATTACAATTGTGCCATGTGTTCTCAGCAAACAGCGTATGTGTGGTCTAACGATTAGCAACAGAACTTTCCCACTTGAGGATTTGGGATAGTACTAAAATAATCCATGATTAGTGTTCTGTTCGTAAGGCAGTTTTAGTTGTAGGTGCTCTTTGTCCCCACTGTTTGCTTGTGTCTATTTGTGTTTCAGAAGGGTTTACCACTGTCATGGGTTCAGCAGTAGCAGTAGCAGTCATTTTTCTCCTTCTTAGTAGCTGGTACAGCACTGTGTTTTTGACTT